>PVKB01002595.1:0-266341 GCA_004027205.1 Ctenodactylus gundi | reverse complement strand
AGAGAGAGAGAGAGAGAGAGAGAGAGAGAGAGAGAGAGAGAGAGTTTTCTAATTTTGCCCCAGAACTCAAGAGAGCAGTCAGCTTCTCTGGCAATAAGATCCTCCTAGAGAGACACAGAACAAAACTCTACTTTACTCACCTACATATAATAAACTCTCTGTTTTTTTATAAATATAATTTTTGTAAAAGTTCTCCAAATTGTTTCTGTTTTCTGCACTCAAAAGGTTTTAACTCACAGGCTTCCCAGGCTCTGCCCAAATACCTGTGGCTTTGCTACCAATGCTTGGCATAGATTTATTAATGGGATGATTGATAGGTCGTTCGATTGAGCCCTGAACACTGGAACTCATGCTTGATCCACTCCCAGGATCAGTCTGGGGTGGATCCGGCATGGTCAGAAAAGAGTGGAACTTCTCTCACAGACTCTAGGAGGGCAGGGTTCTCAGTGGAGAATTTCAGGGGCTCATTGTCCACGTCACTTTCAGGCTATTTGGGTGGGCAGGAATTAAGAAATACAGATTTTATATGTCCCTATGAACAGCCTGTGCTCCACACTTACAATGCGTGAACTTGTCCACATTATCTGCAAGACAGAAAGTATGGTCACAAATTTCCTCTAAAGCCACAGAAGCGAGGTTGATACCAGTATTATTATCTGTATTGAAATGAAGAGGACGAGAGATGTTGAATGCCTATTAACAGTTCTGACACAGGGATGTCCTTGATATAATCTGCTTTTATTTTACTTCTTTCTTGGTACTGAAGGTTGAATTCGTAATCTTTATACTGAAGCCCCGGTCCTGGCTCAGTTTTAACTGTTCTGAGTTAAGCCAGCCTGGGGGCGAGATTTAGCTCAAATCCAGGCAGTTTGATTCGAGAGCCCATTTTCCTTTGAACCTGGATCCTTTCCTGTCTGTGTATGGTCTGTTAACTGATTTTCAAAATCAGTCTGGGAATGATGGAGTTACAATTACAGGAAACAAGATGTGTGCTTTCCCAAGCCATTTTCAAGGAAGATTTTGTGATTCAGGGTCTCCTGACAAGGTATGACCAACTCTGAAACCTCAATTTTTTTATTTTGTAAATAAATGAATTCCAAATTCTATAACACACTAGAGACATACATGAGTTTGGGGAATAAGTGGGTGGCTATGCCCACACCTTTTTCAGAGGTTCACCCCTTTTCTAGCTGACCACTGACCCTCTTTCTACCCTCTCAATCATGTCGGGGCCTTTTTATGCCATTATTTTTGTGCATTTCATAAGAGGGACACCTGTTTATAGTCAGCCTTTTGTATTTGATCCATTTCACTGAGGATTATTGACTGAAGGTGGCCCCATTTTCTTTCAAAAATTTCATATCTGTCTTTCCTGATGGCTGCATAGTATTCCATAAGTATCACATGTCCTTTAACCATTCCTCTGTGGTTGGGAAGGTTGGTTGTTTCCAGGATCTAGCTATTATAAATTATGCTGCTATAAACATGGATATATGTGGGTCTTTTTGATACGTTGACTTATTTTTTTCTTTTGGGAACACGCCCAGTAGAGCAGTAGCGGGGTCCCTTGGGGTTTCCATTCTCAGCTTTCTAAGGAATCTCCAGGCTGCTTTCTGTAATGGCTGAACCAGATTGTACTCCCTCCAGCAGTGGAGGAGAGTTCTTTTTGTCTGCACCCACAACAACAATTGTTGTAATCTGAGTTCTCGATGTAGGCCATTCCCACTGGGGCCAGGTGCAACCTCCACGTTGTTTTTATTTGCTTTTCTCTGATGACCAGTAACAAAGAACACTTTTTTCACATGCTTGTTGGCCATTTGTACTTCTTCTTCTGAGAAGCTTCTTTTCATTTAAGCTGCTCGCTTCTTGATTGGATTGTTTATTTTAGGGGTTTAATGCCTTTGAGTTCTTTGTATATTCTAGATGTTACTCCCTTGTCTCAAGCACCATTGGTGAATATTTTTTCCCACTCCGCAGGTTATCTCTTTACTTTGTTGTTTGTTTCTTCTGGTGTGCCAAAGCCTTCCAGTTTAGTGTAGTCCTGTTTGTTGATTCTTGCTGAGATTTCTCATGCCGTTGGCAGCATCTTCAGAAAATCCTTCCCTGTTCCTATGTCTTCTAAGGTTTTACCTATTTTTTATTCAAGTAGGTTCAGTGTTTCTGTTTTGGTGTCCAGTTCTTTGATCCGTTTTGATCTGGTTTTAGTGTGTGGTGACAGATAAGGGTCTAGTTTCATTCTCCTGCACGTGGAGATCCAGTTTTTCCAGCACTATTTGTTGAAGATGCTGTCTTTTCTCCAGTGGATTGTTTTAAAGTTTTTGTCAAAAATCAGGTGACGAAGGGTGTTTGGATTTGTTTCAGTATCCTCAGTTCTGCTGCAATGGTCCTCTTGTCTCTTCGTATACCAGCAACATGTAGATTTAACCACTGTTGTTTTGTAATATTTTTTGAAGTCTAGAATTATGATTCCTCTAGCTTTGCTCTTGTTACCTCCAAGGAAAGTCCCCATGCAACCAGGTGGTGCAGGATATTAACAGAGAAAAGTAAGATGATGTATTATTTTTTCATTGCTGTTACTTAATACCTGACAGTTAAAACTTAAGGAGGAAAGAGTTATTGTAGCTTACAGTTTCAGAAGGTCTTAGTCTGTTCATGGGTGGACAGATGGAAAATGGTGGAATCACATGGTGGTGGGGCCTCAGCTAGAGCTACAGCTGCCCGAGGAAGGGCAGAACCAGCACACACCCCTCCAGGTCAGCCCTAAATTTCTGTTCCTTCCAGCCAGGCCCCACCTCCAAACCCTACACAGTATCCATAGAAACAGGAGGCTTTTGGGAGACACTCCAGATCGAAGCCACCACAGATGGAGACCAAGTTCATTTACTTTCTGTTTGCTCTTTAGATAATATAAATAAGTGGGTCAAGCCAAAGCAAAAGAACTCTGAAGTTTCTCTGTGGACAACCCACGACCCACAGGCCTCCCAATCTATTCTGCCTTCTTACACAAGTAACATTTATCTTTGTCATTTTCTCTGGAGTAATTATTATGATTTCTCATCTCAAAAAAGCTATTAATGTCAGTCTGTAGCTAAAAAAAATAATTAAATAGAAAAATTTCAAAAATGTCACAACTGATTACAGTTCTAATTGTGCTTGTTCCCAAATTTAGTATGACGTTGCCCATTACTGGGTAGAAATAAACCATAAATTATTGTATTTAGGATGTGCGTTGCAGTGCAGAATTGCATGCCGAATTCTTACGACAAGCATAAAAGAATTATTCAAAATACTGCTTTGTTTGATGTCAAACTTAGTGATAATTTAGAGCTGTCTGGATTGCCACAGCTGCTGCGCATTCCCACAGGTCTTGGCACATTCCTGATTGTCCAGCTTTGGGATCCGAACAGCGTCACTCACCTATGAAGACACGAAGTCTCCTTCTCTCTGACCTATGTTGCAGGAAATCAGAAATCTTGAAACTCCACCTTTGCCAAGATGAGACTGCCCTGAGGGCGCCATTCCCCTTGGTCTGTGTCCTGGAAAGCGGCTACAGAATCTGGAGTGACAGGAGAGCTTCTTCCATCTCTATGGAGAAAGAAGGTAGAAAGAAAAGAATCACAACGGGAAAACTAGGAGTCTGGCCATGGCGGCGCTGATTCATACCACTGTCTGCATTCTTTTAGGTAAAAAAAAATATTACAGCCATTTTGGAGAGCTCAGTGGTTTGGACCTTATTCCCTTCTATCATCATGTAGCTATCATTCCAGATGTTTGCATCTGATTTAATAATCACCTTCTCTGGACCATTTGTTTCCTATTTCACACCCTCAATGCCACCCTACAGAGCTGGTAGAAATGGCTACGTTTTAAGGAAGGGTAAACGAAGGTGGAGTAAGATTATGAAATGTTTTCAAGATCTGCTATTAGACATAAAGCTAACGCTGAGAGTGTGCCTGCAATTTGGGCGACCTATGCTAAGTATCCATTGTTTTTGGATCCTTGTCTTTATTGGGAATTCCATTATTTTATGAGATTAAATCAAAATCAGAATATTGTGAATTTCTCTCTCGCTCTCAAACCTCCTTGCCAATCCACCAACAAATCTTTTTTACCTTTCGTATATCCATGGGATAAGTAGGTATTACCAATTTTACTATCAATATTCAATTCCCAATCTCCGCCAATATTGCTTTAGTAGCCTTTTTACTGCTTTTCTTCATTCAAACATATTTTTCTATAATCTCCACTCAACAAGTCAGTGAGATCATCTTTGCATGAGACATGATTATTTTTCTTTGATCAAACCCCTAGAGGCCTTTCCCGTCTCAGTGTGAAAATGAAACTTTTGCCATGTTCTGCAAGATCACATAGCAGACTTGCTACCAAGAAGCTATTGAGTCCTCTCCCAGTGGTGCCCTATTTGGGGCTCAGTGTTGGTCTCTAGTACTGAAAGATCAACTAGGTAGCAGCAGCTGAATCTACACCAGTCACAGCAAGGAGGAACCCATGTGCTAGGCTCAAGCCCAGGATCCAACAGGACACAGATGCAGTGATTATGGGCACTGAGGATGTATATCCTGCTCTCCAGGTGATTCACTGTCTCTCCTCTGTTGGGCACTGATGTAAAACAGAAAGATCTACAAACATCTTGTATGTGCGCCCACATCTCTTTCTCAGGTGTCATTATATCTTTCTTCTTAAGTGCTGTGTAAGTCAAAGAAAATTCTCAGATGCCAAAAGCTTGCTCAAGTCTACCCAGGGCAGCGCCAGCCCAGAATCGGCCTCCTTCTGACAAGGAGCCTGAGTGTGTCTAAGCTCACTGCTGATGTCCCACTAAGCAGCAGCCAAAAGCCGGCATCCCTGCCAGCCCATCACATGTGTTTGAGGTTCAGGCACGTGGGCTTTGCCAAGATGCCAGCCGTGGTCCAAGTGGAACAGGATGAGAGGTTCCAGGCAGTCAGACCAAGCAGAGCCCAGGTGGCCCATCCGACCTTGAGAAAAACAAAACAAAACAGAATTACTTTTATCAATAGGCTGCATAAACGGAGAAGATAAGAAAGAAAATTCACAACCAAAGGGAAGATGCTGCTCCCCCCCCCCCCCCAAAGCTTAACGCGGGCGGCACTTGTCTTGGGATCTGACTCAAGGTCCACCTGAAGTGCACCTGTGTGACCCAGAAGGACTGTGAGGAAATCATCAAAGGAGACAGGAGACCACAATATGTATGAATGAGGAGTAGAAAAAAATCAATAATAGTAACAGGAACCTTGCAATGTATTGTAAATGATAAGCTAATCCATTGTGACGTTTTAAGTGTCAAATTCGTTCTTTGACTCATACAGAAGGTAAAGCTAAAAAACCGAAAGCTTAAAAAATAATTGTTTACATTACAGGCAGAATTTAGATGGAATATAGCAGACGTAGGGCATGCTGCACTCAAAAATAAAACTGATTCTCTTTACTACCTTTACAGAGAGGGAACGACTGCAAAGGAAGAAACAGCCATGGGATCATGATTGACTTCATGCGTGTGGTTATTAAATCCTTGTTAAGATTTCAGAAAAGAAAACAGAGAAATTCTTCGTAGTACTCCTCAACTGTAAGTGAAAACTTCTAAGAAATTTCAGAATACTTTTCCATGCCCCAGCCAGAAAGTGGACATTCTCAAGGGAAGTAGGTGTATGGCTCCTCTCTGATAGACTGACCTCCAGGAAGATGTGCTGCAGAAGCAGGCTCTTTATAATCCGTATTATCATTCCCACGTAAACACTTCCTGTCTAGACAAAAATGTACCTAAGTGGCCCATGGTAGAAAGCATGGTCTGGGCCTCACGTGGCCCATGGGGAGGGGCTGGAGGAAGGCAAGGCTAAGCTCCACACATGAGCCACTTAGTGTGGGGCTTGGGAGAGGGCTCAGAGAGCAGGACCGTAAGACACAGAGAACAATGCTAGGGAGTTAGCCTGCTCACTCTTCACCACGGAGTACGCAGGTGCCCACCTGAGCTTCAGAGCTGCTGTGGACCTGCAGTCACTGGACATCTCCTGCTTTCATCCTCCTGGTGTGGATGTCCATGGGGCGTACTGTTTCCTACTGCATGACAGGTGTGTGGTAACTGCGTGATTTTATCTTTAGTTCTGACTCTGTCCATCTGAAAATTTATATCTCAGGTGCTGGCCTAGATTTACCCCAGAGATGAACCCCACAAGCAAGTAAAGAAGCAGAGAAAATACTGTACTTGGCACTACCCTGAGATGAGTTGGGATCTTGGATTTCTTGGAAGAATGTTGGAAACCACTCGCCTGCGGGCTATCTGTGAATTGCTGCAGAGGATCATGTTTTCTGCGTATATTGGCCACAGAATCCTTCACTTGCGCCCCTCTGCTAGAGGGCCTTGCCAGACGGCCTGTCAAGAGGCAGAGCCTGCTCTCTGTTCCGTGAAATCTGGACTTGCCCCACGATTGGGCAAGAACAAGTGGAACTCAGGAAGAATGACACTTTGCCACTCCTGGCCACACTCCTCAGTAGACTCAGGACCTCCTACTCTCTTTTCCGTAACCCACTCACTCTAGGCTGGCGAAAAGGAGCAGGCTCTTTCTGACCTCAGGCATCTACCCTGAGAAGCCCAAGCCACATTTCAAAGGCCACACATGCACCAATAGACTTGAGGGCTCCACTTGAGAGCTGCAGGAGACAACATCAAATTTGGGCCATGTGAATGAGTCAGCCCTGGACATCACATCAGCCTACTTTGAACCTTCAAAGGACTTTCCACAGCAATCACATGAGAAGGTCAACAGAGCTCTTGACTAATGCGATTGTGAGGGCAAAATCAATGGTGTTTGTGACAGTAAATTTGGGGTGATGTGTGTCACCGCCACAGACCATTCTCCTTCATGGCATCAGCGTGATGGTTGATGTGCTCATGGGTGCAGAATGGTCGGTGCCATGGGACAGAGCAGACAATTGATACATGCCCCTTCCTTCTTTCTTTGTTCAGATGACGCTGATATAAAACTAAATTTGATATTGGAAGAGATTAAACACATCCAGATCTCTCTCTCTCTCTCTCTCTCTCTCTCTCTCTCTCTCTCTCTCTCTCTCAATATCAACCCTCTGCTTGTGACCAAGAGAAAAATTTCCCACTCTACAAGTAAAAACAAACATTTGAAACAGAGTTCACCGACCCCTCCTTAATGTGCCATGCTGAAGGATTTGGGGTAAGCTGTTGGGGGTCACTGTGACCTACAACAGATTCTTTGATGAGGTTTTCTAATACTGCATCCATCCTGGAATGCATTTTGAAGATACATGGTAAATACCTTATTCAAGGGCAAATAAACACTGAAACAGGTTATAACAAAAATAAGATTTAGAGTTGCATCATAATCCGCTGGAAGCTGGCTTTTGGCTTCCTTGCCCTACGTAGGAAGAAGGAACCAGACACACTTGTCCTCTCACTTGCAGATGTCAGCTATTTTGTCCCAGAAGCAAGAAACTGACCAACGCAGCACCCCAAGATCAAAGCAAGTGTCTAACGGTGTCCCGCAGAGTAACATCCCGGCTTGGAAAAGCACTAGTTCTAAAATTGGAATTCCTTCCAGTGGGTGGTGAAGCCGCGATTGAGTTCAGAAAGAAGCGAGTTTCTGGCTGGTCCAACCAGCTACCTGGTAATGGACCTGCTGCGTGCGCCCGTGTGACCAGGCTCTGGGGAGGAGGGGCTGACGCCCCCTGCCCAGGCTGAGCCCGTGCTGTCCCCACCTGACAGGCCGGGGTGCCCGAGGGGCCCATAGAGCATACCCCTGGGGGTGAAGAAACAGGCCGTTGCTCACTGAGTCCCTGAGAGGGAAGGATCTCTCTGGAGGAGCCCTGGTCGGCTGAGCCACAGGGGGGCAGCAGAGGGTCACGTTCTGCGCCCAGCCCGCCTGGGCGCCCAGCCCTGGCTCCTCCCAGGCGTCTCTGTCTCCACTCCGTCGGGATGTTAGAAGGGAGGAATTACTTTTGATCGTGTCTGCCAAGGCCTGGAGGGTTTGTTTCCATCGGGTCTGTTTTCTCACGGGCGTATCCCCTTGTTCCGCAGCACGTTCATTCCCTTTGAACTAATCTGCTCTGCTTGGGGCGGGGGAGTCCAGGACACATATTTGAGGGGGTTCTTTCCTGGAGCTCCTGTAGCGGAGAGCGGCCGCAGGACTCGGGGGATGGCGCTTGCGAGGCTGGAGACCCACCTGGGCCCGCACCTGCCTTACCGCACCGTCCACTCAGCTGCAGGACATCGATGGGAGAATCTGGAAGGGCGTGGGGCGTACGTGGGGGAGCAGCGGCCGCTGGAGGGGAAGGGGGGGCGGCTTAGGAAAAACTGCCCGGGTCTAGTGATTTCTTGATTCCTGCATGTGCATACTCATTTGGTGTTCATTTATTAGGTGATTTTTTTTTGAAGAATGCAGAAACACTGAGATTGAAAGTCATATTTCCTGTCTTTGACCCTGGGGAGGTTGAGGGTGACCTGAGAGACACAAGCAAACTCTTTCCTTAAATAGTGTTACCTGTGATAGGTACATAGATTAGAAGTCAGGAGTACTTACATGTCTTTACCGGACTAATGGTAAGCCACAGCGTGGATCCATCACTAACTGTAAGCCATCAGACTAGTTATGACACATTTTGTAAGGCCAGATGATAGTTGATAGCGTACTGTGTGTTACCAATACCACAAATACCAGTAAATACCACTATACTTCTTTGCTTAATGATTTACAATAACTGAAAATAAAAAGTCATGTGTTTTATTATGTAAGCATAATAAATGCAAATTTGCAATGGTTTTCGGGTCAGCACATTCTATGTGTGAACGTATCTTTTGGATGCGTGAGATCTCTGTTGTATCTTTTGCAATGTGATCTCCTGAGGGTTAAGAATTCAGTGGCTACCAGGGGAGGCAGACAGACAAACAGACAATTAAGCAGTGTGCTCTGTATGAATTTTTTTTAAAGTTAACATTTATGTAAAAGTCAGCTATGGACGCTTGGGAAGTGAGCTTTGCACCCTCGTGTGTCCGTTTGCTTACCTGGAAATGGGGGGCAATGTCGGCGTCTCAGGGGGTTATTCCAGAATACCAGACAGGCAATGCACATGAAGCATCAGTAACTTGGTAACACAGCAGGCGCCTAAGCAATGTTAGGTTTACTAATTGCTGTTGTGAACATTACTTATGACATACACGGGCTTGCTTGACTGAAGCCGAGACCCATAGAAGAAATATAACTGAAATATTGGGATGGCCATTCCTCTGAGGGAGGAAAAAATACACAGGTGTAGGGAAGGCACCGGACTAAATGCATCTGTGGTGTCTCCGTATTCAGTGGGAAATTGTAGCGTAAGACAGACAGCAAGTTGCAGAGGCCGCCTTCGCATTGCTGGTGCCAAATACCCAACGCTAACAAATGACGAGGTAAGAGGGCTGTTTTTGACTTAACGATATTCACCGTGACCATCTGCCTTAAGACAGAAATGGGCTGCGGAGGGCCCTGGGAGAGGGCGGCTGCTCAAGCCTGGTGGCCAGGAGGCAGAGAGAGAGAGGGAGGAGCCAGGGACAAGAGCACAGCTTTCAGGCCACACCCCCGCTAGGTCACCTGACTCTTCAGACCAGGCCCTGTCTCCGGATCCGGCACAGAGCTCTTCAGCAACGGAATTTAGGGATGGTGGAGGGAGGGATGCGCTGGTAAGCCTGGCACCCCATGATCCTGTCACCTTCCAAACACGTTAGTCTTTGAGGGACATTTGGGTCGAAAGTTAGCTTGCGAACACCAGTTAATTCGACAGGATGGGTACAAGAGTATCAATTGTAATATTATGTCTTTGCTTTCCGTCCTTTGTATATTTACCTTCCCCCCCCCCCCCCCCCCCGCCCAGATTTAAAAGAAAAGCAAGTCATATAGTAATGGACATGCAATGTTGCCTGTGTGGTCCCACAGCCACATCAGGCTGGGCTGCAGCAGGCTGGGGTCCGCTGCTGGGACTAGGCAGGGTAGTGGCATGAATAAAAAATAAAAAAAAAAATTTAAAAAAGGAATATTGAGTGTGGAAGAGGAATGGAAAATACGGCACATTTTAAAACATCTATTCCATGCCAAGCACTGTGCTAGGTTTTTTCTTTGAGGTTTCTTTAATAAGAATTATTGCATATGTGCAAAACCATGTGCGTTTTGAGCTCTTAACCAACCCTTATGGCTTGAAATTTTTGGCAACCCGGTAGTTATCACCTAGGCATATTTTCTCTCCTTAAGGGGCAGCTGGAAAAGTTTTGAGACACTTTAAATATCACAGCTGTGGGTAAGGACAATGGTGGCCCTTTGGGAGTAGAGCTCAGGGACGCTGCTCACACCCTACACCGCAGCAATATTGTCCAGCCCCCCAGTTAGCAGAGCCGAAGTGGAGAAGCCCTGGTGCTCAGCACCACCCAATCAAGAAACAAAGGACTGTGAGCGCCCTAACAGCCCACGCTCTCCTCTGATCCCTCGTGCTTCTTCGTGCCCTTCTCAGCCTTGCCCTGTCCTACCGCTTTGGTTAATTGCATTTCTCCTTTCCCTGTCTCCTCCCACCTGAACACGCACCTGTGGATTTGGCCCACACTCTTCTGCTTACGTGCACGTCCCTTGGGACAAGTGCGTCCCGCTCCCTGGGTCCTGCTGGTTTCCTTCATCTGTGACATGGAGATAGTGCTGTATCAATGTCACGGTACCAGTCCGTCACCCGGGCAACCGGGCAGCGACGGCACATCGAGGCCACCTGTGTCTTCACCTCTCGTGCTGCCAGGGTGGTTTTATCAACTGACATCTTCTAGGTCTCTGTGTGCAGCTGATCAGAGTTGCACTCCCAGTGCTGAGACTCTCAGACCATGGCTCTCCAGTTCCAGCAACACGAGCTGGTGATTCCCGGAGCACTGTCAAGAGCCCTGTCTGTGGCGCTCAGCGCGCGGCCCCGGCCTTCCCTGCACTCCTAGGTCTGTGACTCGCTCCCTGCTGCCCTCTGTTGCCAGCTCGTTCTGATCAGCACTGCTTCTTTCTCCTACACGTTGACAGACTTTGCTTTAGGAGAATGTTTGGAAGGAAGAGAGCAGAGGGAATTGAGTTGGCCTAAAAGGTCCGACGTGCAGGTGACCCATGCTGCCGTATGCGCTATGATGTCACTGATGTCACATCTCCTCTTTGCCCTGATGTGGCAAGCCAGATTTGCATTTCAGCATCTCCCAACTGCTGCAGAGATACCAAAGCGGAGTAGACACTTCACACAAAGACCCCTGTCCACTTTCCTCATGTTTCTGTCCCCGCTTTTGTGTGCCACTGATAAAACTGCCCTCTCGACCAGGTCCCACTCCGTCCTCCCACCGCCCCCAGTGCCTGCTCTGGTAAGATTTGTCCTCGCCTCCTGCTGCTCCCATCACCCCGGCCCAGCTTCCAGCCCGAGTGTCCTCGGCATCCCTGGTGTTCGCAGGACTTCCTGGAGGTCTCGGCGGGCAGGGCTCTCCCATGTTTGCTGTCGGTTGCCCCATTCTGGGTCCAGCAGCTGGCACAGATGAGCATTCTGTATTACCTGGTGATTCAGTAGGAATTCCATAGATTTGTACTTTATCGCCCAGACAAAAACCTAAAATCACATTCTGTGTGCATTCTGGGGTTTTCTTTAACACCATAGCAATATCTGTTCCTTCTGAGTGTCACCCACGGTGATACTCCTCCGTTATTAATATTTCTCTCGTAGCCTCTGAGAGATGGGTCACTGTCAAGCCCCTATCCCCAGCCAACATCCATCACAGATGCTCATCCTTCAAACCTAGGGACACACTTCCTCCCAGGTGCTATCTAGATGGGTTTCTGTGGCAACCGTCACCCCTTCAAGAAAGAATAGTGATGTCTCCCTCCTGCATCTGATTCCCCTCCCTCTGTGCCATTCGGGGGATGCCAAGCAATCGGAATGAGACTCGGGGTCATTTCACCAAATGTTGCGCAGCTGGCAGGAGCAGGTGCACTTATTAAATAAATTATTTAAGCTATGTGGAAGCTGGTGCGTATTCTTGCTGTAACTCCATAGAGGGGCTGCCGCCATCAGCCCTGCAGCCACGTGGAATCCCTCAGCTCCTCAACGCCTCCTTGTCCCAGAGGGCGATGCCTGCGTGGGTCTCAGGATATGTGAGCCAATGGAGTGAGTATGTATGCATATGCTTTACCTTCTTTATTTCTTTACTAACAGACTAATAACCATTTGACCACTTTAGGGTCCTCTGTTCACATGTCCTCTTTTTGGTTCAATACATACATCTTGAAGGCAAGACATGATATTAGAAGCTGAAATATCATTTTCTTATATTCAAGAATGAGCTCACAAGGTGTAAATTCCTCTCATGAGCTGTTGCACGAAGCAGGTATCTGTTATTACTATATTTAAATATGTTTTTTTCCTTTTTTATGGAGTTTCACATCAAGGAATACAGTATCCTGACTCATTTATCATACAAACACAAAAGACCTCTGACTTTTAAGAAAGAGAAACCCAGACAGGCTTCAGCAGAGAGATTGGTTCACAATGGCTTGGCACCTAAGGGTCATCTGGGCAGCTCACATGGCGTGACTGGTCCCCTCCTGCCCCTCTCTCTGCTTTGGGGGCTTAGGTAAATACAAGGTGTGATCGAAACAACATGAATGTTTAAGGTTTCAAATATTTCCTACAATAAAAGACTCATTGAGGTTAGTTACTTGAAATTCATTGAATATTTATGGTGTAGAATGTAGTGAGATTTTGTTTAGTTTATGTTTTATTTCATTCTACATATATGTGAAGTTATGTGTGCCTGTTTTTTGTATTGGGAACTCAACCCAGAGCCAGCACACTGAGTTACATTCTTGTCCCCTTTTTATCTTTATTTTAAGATCTCACTGTCTCTGAGGTTCCCAGGCTGACCTCCAGCTCCCACCTCCTGCCTCAGCCTCCCAGAGCGCTGGTGGTGGGTGACGGCAGTGCAGGCAGAGAGAATGGCTGGTGCAGGACCCAGTAACGTAGCTCTTCCATGTACCCTGAGCTTCCCTGTCCTTATCCATTTCCTACTGGTTTTACTTGCTAAGTAACCAGAATGTGTGCTGAGATTTGTCAGCAGGCTGGGAATTTCTTCGCCTTGTCAATTTCAGTTCTCTTTATTGTATATTTTGGGCTATTTTATTAGGAATTGTAGGTATTGAATTGCAGCTAACTGTCTGTACTCATAAACACTTTTTGATATTAAAATCTGTTCTATATTACATAAAGAAACTAAGCCAGTCATAGTCTGGGCATTATTTGGTGGTACTGCCTATCTTTTTCTAAATGTGAATATTCAATAAGTCCAGGCTTTAAAACTTATAAATACAATATAACCTACATTTTCTTTAATTTCTTTTAGAAACCTTCTAATAAAATTTTGTTCTCTTTGTATTATTTAGAGTATTTTGACTTTTTGAAGCAATTTCCTGTTTATTTGGGTATACTTTTATGCTGGGCTTGTCCTCTCAGCTAGCCTGTCTTCAAGCGATTACTTTTGATTTTAGTCACTTTATCATTTATTTTACTTTTTAAATATGGATTTTTAATTAATAAACTTTAATTATGTTTTTCAAATATTCCCATTGAAATTCCTCACTTATGAACCAGCATTTCTTTTCCAAAGAAACTTTATTCTTCCATTATGACTCATGCATGCCATTTCAGAAAAGTTGGTTTTGATTTCTCTTTTGGTTTTAACTTCTTTGTTTTGTTCCCATTTTATTGATATGCATATGTGTGGTGCATAATGTTTACATTGAACTTGAGTGTTTTATGCACATATTTATGGTGTCAGACTTGTAAACCCTTCCCTTTCCCCTTTTGACCCTCCAACACCCCCCTTCTCCCTCCTATCCCCCCATTTATTTCTGAAAATTAACTTCGTGTTTTAACTACAACTGTGACCATATTATGGCTGTGATTACTTTATTCAAACATGGTTTGTTATTATTTAGAAATAGTTGCCGAATTTTTGTATTTCTTATCTATTCCTTTTACTTCTTACATATATCTTATGTGGTCTCTTCATTTTCCCACTATAGGCAATTTAGAAATTACTTGATGCTCTGTTTTCTCTACGCCCTTGGAATTCAATGTCCTGTCTTTTTTCCTTTTTCCTACTGAGAAGTTACTGTCAGTGTAGTGATCACCCTTGTTAAACGAGTTGCCTTTTCCGTGTTGCCGTCCCTGGTGTTGTTGCTTGTTTTGGGTCGTTTGCGGCTCCTGGCTCCCTGTCCGGGGCTGGATTCGTCTTATTCACCCTCCTCAGTATGGATGCACAGCACGTGGGGTTTCACAGGTAGAAACAATTCTTAGAAATGATAACTAACTTGACATAATAACAGTTTTTGTTCTCATGTCTTCTAAGAGGCTAAATAGATACACACTTCCATCCCATATTCACCCACTCCTCTCAATGTTTTTAACTTCTGTTTATATTCTCCATCTGTTCTTATTACGCTCAAGCGTTTTTTCTTCAGGTATGTGTTCTTGCACTGTGTCTGGCTCCTCCGCTGTCCAACCTGCCCTCGCCGCCCTCTGCTGGGTTCTCTGGCTCACTCACTGAGGCCCCACATTGAAGGGAGCGGTCCTCTCTGTCTCGTTCACCAGAGGAAGCCTTACCGTCTTCCAGAGACAACCTCAGGGGCGTGCTCGGTTTCCTCTGTCACCTTAGCCACCTTCTGGGTGGAAACCCCAAAGTAACAAAACAACAGCAAAAACAAAAACGATGACAAAAATCTGTGCTTTATAGATTCTTCTTGAACTCGGGCCCAGTTGTGTTTGCATAAGGTTTTAAGAGCAGAGATGAGATGCTGCTGTGGCCTGCTTTCCCGTTGCTGAGACGGAGCACCCACAGCTTAGAGGAGGGCAAGCTGAGTTTGCTCGTGATCTCACCCCACGGTTGGTTGACTCCAAGGCAGAGCCATCATGGCAGACGGGCACGGCTCAGCCAGGCCACTTAGCTTGTGGTGGCTGGGAGCAGAGGAGGAAATGCCAGAGAAGACAGGTGAGGGACCAGGCGTAGTTCTCCAGCCTATGCTTCTGTGGTTCACTGAGACATTTTAGAAGTGGGCCCTACCGGTTGCCTGGACAGATCCCCTAACTATCAAGTTGAAACTCCTTCTAATTACCACATGGGCCCTGGAGACTCCTTCTGGCTAAGAGTGTCTGTGAATATAAGGATGTCCGTGGTCTTCTGTTGTCCTCAGGTCTGACCACCAGTGGTGAGAGCAGTGACCAATCTTGTCCTTAGATCAGATTTCAGTTGCCCTTCTCTCTCACTTCTGAAGACGAGTGATGTGTGTGGCACAAGTGAAAGTGACTCCGACTCCTGGAACATGTCTGATGGTGGCTTCAGTGGCCACTGCTGGGTAGTCTGGGGCCAGTGGTAGGCTCTTCAATGAATCATTGCAGGGCAAACAGTTCTATGAAAAGAAATAATCCCCCACATGAACTTCCTTCTTCATCCAGAGTGGTTTTGTTTTTGATCTTAACGTGCATTATTTGCTGTTCGTTAATTTAAACAACTTCATTTGTATTTCCAAAAATTCTACTTATTCAATTTTTAAAATAAACTTCCTTGTTGTTTTGTTTGTAGATGAGTTTGGTAGCACTGCTATTCAACAATTTGAGGGATTTATAAAGTACACATTGAAAAACCTTGCCATGGAGGTTAGAGCCTGACTGAGATAGAGATGTCAGCCAACTTGGCTCCTTCTGAGGCCATGAGGCAGGACCAGCTCCATACCTCTCTTTTTGGGTTCCAGGGGGCTCCTTGTAGTCTCTAGTGCTCCTAGGACTGGAGATGCCCCCTGGAAGCCTTTGCTTGCATGTTCACTGGGAAGTCTCCCTGTTTCAACGTTCCCCCTCTTTGTAAGGATGCCCATTGCATTGGATCTCTGTTTAGTCTGAATTCTCTACAGGAATAGACCTAGCAGAGCAGTAGAGAGAGCCTGTATGTTTGTCACCCTCAGTACTGTGGCATTTGGTCACTGAGCAGTTTTGAGAGAACTCTTACGATTGGTTGCTGGCAAGCTGCAGTTCCAGGAGAGCTGACTGTGATTCTGGTCCTTATATAAACAGCTGAGAATCCTGGGAGTAGACTGTGTCAGGTTCCAGTGTGCGAGTTAGGACTCTGATGGAAGAGAAGTCCCAGACCTATGACGCCAGAGAAAGTGAATTGTTCTGCAATCAGCTTTTGGTTGTATTCACACTTTCAACAACAGACTGAATGTGGCTAATCCTCATTGGTGCCCCTTGGTCTGCTTCCTCCTGCCTAGCAATTCAGGTTCAACCACATACCCAGACAGACAGACAGACAGACAGACCTAGAACGATGCTGAAACCAGTATCAGTGTACTCCATGATACAGCACATTGACAGAGAAGAGTTATCATGATAAGCACACCTTGACCCAGTGTTACTTCATCTTAGCTAATCGAACCTGCAGCAACCCTGTTTCCAAATAAGGTCACATTCTGGCACACGGGTGGTCAGAGAGTGTGCATGGGAAGAAGGAACACCATCGACTCATGGCTGATCGACACTGTTTCTTGGAAGTGCTTTGTGCCATCTGTTCTTCTTGAAAGATCTCATCGATAATTTAGTGTGTGGTTTCTGTTATCCACAATACCGCGGAAGCATGAAGGTAAGATGGGTAAAATGTCTTTTTTTTTTAAAAAAATATTCCTGTTGAACTTTTTACCCCTGTTGGGTGATTTTTGTTTTTAAAAGAATGCTCTGTTCTATGTGATCTATGAGATACCTGAGGCCCATACTTGGGACATTTTCCTCCAGAGAGGACTTTCATTTTTTTTTTTTACAAGAAATTTTATAGAACAGCCTATGGGTCCCTCTCACTTTTGCCGAGAGTCCTTGAGCAGGGCCACAGCCAGCCATAGCTCTGCCCTCAGCAGCCTTGAGGACACCTAACTCCTAAGTCCCCGTTGTGCTGGATTCCCAGGGACCTGGTCTCTCCAGAGTGAAGGTTGGTGAATGTTCTTGACCAATTGTTCCATGTTTTCTCTCCGTATTTCTTTCCTTTTATATTTCAATGGTACATGTTTGTGACTCATGTTTACTTTCAGCTTGGGGGATTGGCACTTGCACACGCCACATCTTAGCCATTTGTAGGTCCCTGTCCACTCCCGCCCTCTCCTCTCCACCCCGTGAGTGTGGCCTGTTTCGGGCTGGAGAGCGACTCCTCTCAGAGGGTTTGCTTTTTCTCCCATTTTGTACATTTTTCTTTGGCTGTTCCATGGGTTTGTTTGAAAGTCAAATTGCAGGTAAGAAATACATATATATATATATATATATATATATATATATATATATATCCATATGTGTGTGTGTGTGTGTGTGTGTGTGTGTGTATAATCTTTTTTGAAGGAACTGGCCTTCAACTAGAGAATGTCTTTATTTGTATTTTTTAAGTCAACTACAGGTACCTTCTTCTTTCCACCTTCAAAAAACAGAGATTTGAAGTGTGGGCTTAAATTTTACCCCCAAACAGCAGAATGCAACTCACCTCACAAGATGACTTCACATCTCCTTATCCCTTGATTTAGCAAATATTGAGTCCCAAGTTGTCCTCCTATCATTTTTTTCCCAAAAAGAAATCACCTTATATTTATTGGGAAGTCATTCTTGGTTTTTAAAAAAATTTAATGTGACATTTGTATTTTGATGCAAGTTGTTTCCTTGTCTAAATGTGTTTCCTTTTTATTTCCTTGAGTTAAGGAAGCTGTGCTTGGAAACACTCAGATGCTGTGAATAAGAAAAGGCTGAGAGAAGGCTGGGAATCCCCACAGAGAAGGGAGTGAGACACCCGTGATAAGGGGAGCCGCATTCAGGACAGAGAACCAAGGATGGTCATAGTAACCTGACAGTCACGGAAAGGTGTACCGATCCTATGCGAAAGGGACTCTGACTGTAAGTAACAAATCTGTCTACTTCACATAGTGTATTTGAAAGAATATCAAAGATAGGCATATGTGTGCTAAAAGCCCACACGCCTTTAGTTTTTAGGACTACTCTACACAGCACACCTTCTACGATGCCCAGGTGCACAGAGGCAATGGATGCAGCAGGCAAACGTCACTGGTGAAACTCAGTTTTCCAGGTGAGAGCGAGGGGCTTGACATGGATTCTGAATACAATTCTACACATCGGGTCAGACTCCCACTAATATTAATTCTATAGGCCCTGATCTTGAAGAGCCAGGAAGTCCGTAATGGTCATTAGCTAGGTTATAGATCATATTAAAATGATACACGCTGAAGCTGGAGGAAGAGCACAGCAGGTAGGGTGCTTGCCTGATAAGCATAAGGCCCTGGGTTCAGTTCCCCAGCACCACATAAACCAGGCGTGGTGGTGCATGCCTATAATCTCAGCACTCAGGAGGCTGAGACAGGAGGACTGCTGTGAGTCTGAGGCCAGACGGGGTAACACAGTGAGTTCAGGACCAGCCTGAATTGCAAAGCAAGACCTTATCTCAAAAACAAAAACAAAACAAACAAAAAAGTTTCCTGCAGACAAGTAACTTGTCTACAATAGAATATTAATTAGGATACCCATGAATGCCACATTACGAACATTAACTTCAAATAGCATGAAGAGTACGTAGGATTGAGAGGAAAAGTAAGCAACAGCAGAGTCTAAACTCACCTTTCACTGTGATTTCTGTCATCACCTGACCAGACTCTGCTTCTCTACAAGTTGATCAAGTCCCGAATTGTTTAGCTCATATGTAGCACGCCCATCGTCCTTACCTGTCAAGACATCTACACAACAGGCAGCAGAAAGTGAAGTTACTTCCACTTGAAAGCATTCTATGTGTAAAGGACAAGTCTAGATGTATGTAATAAACCATGTCATCTTATAATGAACTGGATAAGGCAGTGTTTCCTTCCCCTTACAGAAAACTTTATTTCTATCAATGGAAATACAGTAGGAGAATCAGCAAATTAGCTTTATCTACATGGGTCTAAAGACACCGGCTTTATTTTGTCACTTTCTAACCTATGTCCTAAGCCAATGTCCTGGCACTTGATGTTCCATCTTGATAGCCCATGATGTTTCTTCTACACTATTACATAATTTGCATTTGTTAAAACAAGGCACAGCTGGTTAAGGGGAAAAATGTTTTGAGAAAGTCACTTGCCTATAAATCCATTTGCCTCACAATAATTAATTTGAACAAACTCCAAAAATATGCTTTAATAACTTTTCAGATCCCAATTAAGGCCTAATAAATGACTTCCATTTGTGGCAGAGCCAATCTGATTTGGTTTCTTGTCTGGTACACCACAAGCATGCAAAATATCCACCCTGAGGGGCAGCAAAAAATCCGAAACTTCAAATTTATTTAACTGCAAATGCATATTTATAAATTGCAACAGACTTCCCTAATTAATTTTCCATCATGCTGATGATTTTGCATTATAACAACTGGTTATATTAGGAGGACTCACAGCCAAATCGAGCCATTTGCAGTCATTTTTAGTTTGGAGAAAAGTAAAAGGGATCTATAAAGAAAGCCACTTTCAGGGCCACAGCTTGCGAGGGGTGATTACTGATGTTGTCAAATGTCTGTCGTAGCAATCCCATCAGTCACCATCGTTCGGCAAGACCCATTTCACTGGCCGTTTCATAGCTAGGTTTTTTTTTTTTTTTTGCAACTGCAACGTTCTGCTGAACAAAATTATTTCCCCAAATCTGCCAATGGTGGACACAGGAGAATATTGAACAGTACCAGATTTGGGGACAGAAAATTAGTAATGACAGATGATCAGGCAAAACACCAGATGCAGAAGGAGAAGGCTGGGCTCTTGCTGCCTTCTCTTTCTTATCAGCGATTCTGTGTTGGGCAACCAGAGGCATTGGTCCAAGCCCAAGACCATGAAGCGAGATCAGGTATGCATTGCTGAAAATTTCCCCGAGTCCCCTTACGATGTAGACTTAATTCAGGTTAATCAAAACAAAGATAAAAAATAAAAAAGGAAACTCTTGAAGGAGCTTATCATTTTAGCTAAGGATATTACTAAGAAGTTCCACAACTACGTCCAACTGAAATCTCTGCTTTCTACCTGTACCCCCATCTGGGACACAGTAAGAGTCGGGGTTCTGAGAGGATGCTGAGCCTTAGAGCCAGAGCCCCAGAGTTGCTGGAGCCCCCTCTGATTATGGGCTCGCTATTATTCTGCTGTTCTAAGAGACGAAATAAGAAGGTCTAGAGAGAGAGAGAGAGAGAGAGAGAGAGAGAGAGAGAGAGAGAGAGAGAGAGAAAAAGGATATAATGACATCCTGGGCAATTGACACAATGTAAGGATTTTAGTTTCACCTTGTGTTTTCAGAATTTCTCCTGACCAAATCCTAGCACCTGGAAAGAAGCTCAGAAGTCATAACGTTCATGGCTGTCTCTCAAGAGGGTGACCCAGAGCAGGATGTGAAGGTGCAGATGCCATTAGTTGGTGGGGAAATGAATAGGCTTGGAGCCTGTTATCCAATCCATCTGTTAATCTGGAGCCAGGTGATCAGGAGACTTTAAATGGAGACTTAGTCGGGGGGAGGGGGCGGCAGGGGGGCAAGAAATAGGAAAATATAAAAACAAACTGTAAGTTGTATTTGGTGAGCCTGTAGGTTAATATTTGCTTGGTGCATACTTTAGTAATCGCTTTGATTTGCTTAAGGAAAAAGAAAATTTATTGATGGCTAGGACGAGGACTTCAGGTACTGAAGGCCAGGGCTACAGAGAAACTGAAGTGTGTATGGAAATTACAGAGAAACTGTAAGCATGTATGGAAATAAGACAGTGGTCCCCTTCATCTGTCAGTCATGGCTCCAGCAAGCAGTCATTACTGAGTGTTGGTCAATCAGCAGGCCTATCAGATGCCATGTGTCAATCCTGGGATGATTAGAAGCCTAGCTCAAAGTCTTGCATGGGAGGGGTAGAAGGAGGCCCAGAGCCAGGTGGGATGGAGGGATGTGGGTGAGAGAAGGCTGGGAGTATGGGGAGGAAACTGCATTATGTAGAATTTTAATCTTAGAAGAATAACTGATATCCTAGTGGTAGGCACTTGGCAAACCTCAAAGTCTTAGCTGTGCAAGGTATCACCTCCATATATTACCACATGTGTGCTTGTACTAGCTGGACGGTATCTGTAGCTGACCATACTGTGTAGTGTGCTTAGTACTTGGCTCGGAGAGTAGGTCCTAGGTATTGTTCACACACACACACACACACACACACACACACACAAGTGGGAGGAACCTTCTAGAGGCAATGGACATATTTTACAGCTTGGTTCATGGATGTACACAGGTGATCCAAAGATACTGCAAAAGCTTTAGTTAAAAAAAAAATCTCTTTACATTGAAATTTCCAGTGCCAAGAACAATGGGAGAAAAGTGTTCAGAGCAAGGAGGATTATTTTGAGCATTTGGTGATGGTGGTGGTGGTGGGGGGTGGGGGGTGGAGAATGGCAACTTGTTTTTAGCCATATTTACTTAAAATTTTCAACATTCACAATATTTTATGAACTTTCTACATTCCTTCAAAAACATTCCTTTGTGTGTGTGTCCACGTTATCCACTGCTTTGAGTACTGTGTGGCTTCAGGCTCTTCCCCAGAGTCCAAATCATCAAGAAACGTCAACATTATGGATCGTTCGATTCACGACATAGAGAAAATCGTGACATTGAAAGCTAAAGACATTGATAAATGAAGATTTCCAGAATGACTTCAGAAACTGGCAAGAACTGCGGTCAGGGTGGGGGGTGGGGCTGGATAAATAGTTCAGCTGTTAAAGGTCTTGCTTAGTAAGCTCAAGGCCCTGAGTTCTATTCCCAAGCACCACACAGAGCTGGATGTGTTGGTACACTCCTGTCACCCAGCATTTTGGAGGCTGAAGCAGGAGTATTGCCGTAAGTTCAAGGCCAGCCTGGGCTCCATAGTGTGTTCAGGACTAGCTTGAATTGCAGAGTGAGAGATGGAGTGTGTGTGAAAGGAAAGGGATGAGTTTTAAGGTAATTATTGGCAATACATCTTCTTCAGTAATGTGTTTTTAAATATTTTAAACACTCAACACCGTTTTCAGTCACCTTTCTCCACTATGTCCAAACCCACACAAGCTTTTGCACGTCAGCTGGACCTCAACAACCTGGACTAGAACAGACACAAGGCACCACCAGTATCATCTGGGGAGAGAAGGATTTTGACCGACACTGTTGAGTGGCTCAGGATCAGTGAGCGGTGAACTCTGAGCTGATACTCCGAGCCCAGTTCTCCGAGGCAGCCTCCCAACTGGGCTTGGCTTTCGCCGACAGGTCAGGGATCATAGGAGGTGCTCTTGTCCTCCTGCCTCTCCTTCTCTGCTTCTTAAAGACGATGCCTCCTTCCCTCAAACAAAACAAAAAGTCAGAAACAGAGTCCTTATGAGAGATTAATAATGATACCTAGACCTTGAATTATGCTCTTAAATTAATGTGAGCTAAGTAGGTTTGAAACATTAACACAGCATGAGCTATTATTAGCCATGTTAGAATTAGTATTATCAATAATGCATCCTAAAATTAATGTAACCTGTAATTGTGGTCACATCAAAAAAATAAAAGCCACAATCCCATCTGGAAAATAAACAAGACAATTGCTTAAATGTGCATCATATATTCCGAATAATTCTTACTGAAGCAAGCTGGCTTTGTATTCATGACAAGCTTTTTCAATTTTAATATGTTTGCTTACATGAGATGCAGATTGTAATTTAATGGCAGAGTGTTTAATTATGCCTTCATTTGTATAAATTGTAATGTTGCTGCTGAATAAATGAAATAAAAATCTCCTTAATTTCCTTCTCAATATTTAATTTAAATCAATGATAAACAGTGGCCGTCTCTCTGAAATGGTGTTAATTAATATTCAGAAAACTATATTTGTTTTTGGATATATAATATGTGTGACATGTTGGTTTTCTAATTGAACTGGAAATAAGATTGATGGAGCTGAATAACCTCTAAAGAGAGAAAAAAACCTGTAGAATTCTCCTCAATGCATTTCTGGTAATAGAGAAATCCACAGTCTGAGCTTTCTGTTGTCCAGCTGCTCGTATGATGTTAGCCAACTTACGGCTTACGCTTGAGGTTTAGGAATATCCTGTACATGTACTCCGTATCTGTTGGAATTGTTGAAACCTTCATTTTCCTTTAAAGTATGTCTGATCCTTTCCTTCTGTGCATGCTACTAAAGGACTAAGACGTTCTAAAATCATATGATCTCCACTAAATTCAAAGTCTGAATGACAGCGAAGCATAATTTCAGAAAATATCTGTTTTGATAGTTTTGCATTTATCTTCACAATGAAGTCGAATCATCAGGGGTTACAGTTTTGTTATTTTTTCTGTTATATTTTCTCTTCACTTTTTGCACTTTCCTTTTCAGTTGGATGTATCTGCGGGGCGCAGTCATTTGGGTATCGATTGCATGCAGCCCGGAAGTTGGCGTGTACTTGTATCAGTTTTTGATCCTTTCCTCTTTTCCCTTCCCCACCTTTCTTCCCCACTTCCTCTAACCCCTGATCCTAATATTTCATTTCAAATAACTCTAGAAAAAATTCAGAGTGGCAGGACCTGCATAAAGGAGTTGCTTTGCCGTGCTGTAGTGGCTTGAATAGTGACCATCATAATGTATGTCCGATGTATTACTTACACAGGGAGCTCGTGGAGTGCCCAACCAACACGTGTCTTCTCCTTCTTTGTTCCTGTACCTGGCCCAGCCACAGAGCTTGCTGGGAGTTGATAATCATTATGTTGGTAGGTCGCTTGTTGTAACAATCAAGCCTTCCACATCCTCGTGGAAGTAATCACCGTAAATTAGCTTTGTAATTCTCCAAAAAACTAAATGTCAACAGCAAGTTTGTTCTATTTTTTTATTTTTTTCTCTTCTAATCATCTTGTAACTTCCTCCTGTTTTGGGAGCACTTCCTGCATTTTCTCCTCCGTGGAGCAAAGGACAACCAGCTGCAGCGTGAGAGCTGCCTCATCTCCACCCCCCCTTCCTCCTTTCCTTCCACCTGTCCCATCGTGTATTTTTTCCCATTTGAAGAGTGAGATTCCCTAAGGAAGTCATGGTCCATCGATACCTTGGTCAGGAGCCCCACCTGCAGACGACGCAGCAGCAATCCTTCTGAATACTTCTGCGTTTCGTTTTGCAGGCACTTGGGTGAGGAACTCCCATGGCGGGCACTGAGACGGATGAGCTGCCTCAGACGGGCGTGGTGCGGTTATGTGACCTGTGGGCTTGATTTATCCTGGACCTTTGTTCCTGCTCTTTGCTTCCTCAAATGTAATGAGTGATGACTGTAATAATTTATTACAGTAAAAGCCCCTTGCTATTAATTCTCTTCAAAACCTACCATCTCATTTTGAATACCTTATCTCAGCATTCTTTCCACTTTCTGGAGCCGTTCTGGAAGTCCTCTTTTGTGAACGCCTGTAGAAGGAGGGATCAAAAATATGGGAGAGCTGCCACCCAATGGAAAGGCAAACTCCAAAAGTGAGTCTGCATCCATGTGACTCAACAGGTGTGACAGGGTGTGCCTTCCAGCTCTTCTGCAAAGCCAAAGACGGGATGAAAAGTAAGTGTTCTGAATAGATCCAGAGCATCGAGACAGCCACAAAGGCAAAACCAGAAACTCATGGAAGAGAACTTCCAAGACTGAATATTGGGATACCTGTGCTCAAAGTGACCAGGTGTATTTTGAGGGAGATTCATCATAATCTGTCTTTCACTGTGATTTAAAAAGATAGACATTTAATCACATTTCACATAATGCACCGATAATTTGATGAGAGGTGTCCTCTCCTTCCTTGCCAAAGAATGATTAATCTTCTTAAATTCAGCTCAGGTGCAGATGTATCAGACATGTGTCGAGCAAGGAGCTCCTCTGCATCTCCGGCTGTGTGTCTTGGACACTTCTGTTTCTGACAGCAGCCAATGTTTACCTGTGCTGTGTTCGTGTCCGTGCCCAGCTCACAGCCTAGGAAGGCCTTGTGGGCACATTTCCCACTCCCTCTGCTCTGTCATCCTATAGGAAGAGCCCTCAGAGCCTCCCCCTAGACTGCCCTTACTTTCCTCCTGGTCTGGCTGGGATGTCGGCAAGGATTGTCAGAGAAACTACAAGACCCTCAGAAGCTTCCTGCAGGGGAGGTTCCGGCCCTAAAATTGGAACACCAGCCTGCTTTAGAATGAATCATCCCAAACCCTTGTGCTGTGACAAAGCTCTGTGATCACTCCAGAGACACAGCTTGGCATCAGTGTCACAAAGGAGGATGGACATATGCTGAGCCTGCTCTCCTGGCATGTAGCATC
Organism: Ctenodactylus gundi; assembly: GCA_004027205.1. Lineage (NCBI taxonomy): Eukaryota > Metazoa > Chordata > Mammalia > Rodentia > Ctenodactylidae > Ctenodactylus > Ctenodactylus gundi. The sequence goes on along the minus strand of PVKB01002595.1, from coordinate 240,909 downwards.
CTTAACAGCTCTTGCAGGGCACCGTGGGAACCCTTGCGTGACTTTAGCTTATATGCTCTTGCTTTTTATTTCCATATGGTCCATATCTGACAAATCTAGTGGAGTAATTTCACAAATATATTCTGCTGTCCTCGGGGAGCTGGAGTGGCAGCTTTTTCTCAGTAGGATCTGTACTTATTTTCACCGTCAGGAAATGAATAAGAATATTGGCTTATCCAGGTCAAATGTGGCCTCTCCCAACACGTGTAAGAACAGAGAAGAGAGCCCAGGGCCGAGAGGACAGTCCTCGGCCAGGAACCCAGTCGGGGCAGGGGCCGGTCCTTTGTTAACACTGACCTGGATGAAGGTTCTGCCTGGGGGGTCTGGGGTGTGCTTTTGAGAATGCTCAACTTCCCGAGCTCATGGAGACCTACCTACGAGGCTTGGGGGAGAAGTGGGACCCTAAGTTCCAGATCCTGAGGAGAATGGCATTCCCAGCACACAGCTCGTAGCAGGGAATTTCTCTCCTCATTTCTGTTTCAATGTAGAGGAGCCTCCTTGAGAGTAAACTCATTTTTCCTTCCGTTGTTTCAGAGAGGGAATCATTTTTTTTTCTGGTTGATGAGTTCCAGCAAAAGTACTCTTTTTTCTTTTCTCATGGGACCAGCTCCCTCACAGCCAGAGATCCCTAAGTGGGCTCTCCACAGTTAGATATAGTGAGGTGTTTGTCAGCTGGCTCCGGACGAGGGTGCGTCTGGCTCAGGCTCTGGAGGAAGGAGGGTGAATGCAATTTACAGGCACACGTCCCCTAGCACATGGTCCTCAGCCCTGCACTCCAGCCATATTTTGTCAGTAATAAAGTTGGTAATTTGATCCTAACTGATTTGATGTATATCATCTCTCAGTTGATTCTGAAAAATAGGCCAGGCATTGGCAGGCCCCTAAAATGAAGACACCTACTGCATTTCTCCATGAGTAACAATATTTTCAACTTTCTACTCATCTTTCTGTTAATTCAACCATTATTTCATTCAACCATTTACTTATTCGTTCACTCTAGTACCTAACAAGAGTCATCTCCAAGAATAGATGCTTAAAATTTAGAAACTGTAGAGACAAATTCTTGACTGAGAACCATACAAAAGTCAGTTTTTCTGAGCCTCATTTAGTCAACATATAAGATGGGGTTGTAATTACTCCCTTATGATGGCTGTCAGGATTGGACGCACATTGAGCACAGAGCCAGACAGTGGCAGGCACAGGCGCCAATGGACTCCTTTCCTCTTTGATTCCTTCACCCTCTGCTGTGGAGGGCAGTCATGCTCAGAGCAAGTGGAGAGCAGAATTATGCCAAGCAAGCGCTGAGTGCAGCGGGGTTCTGAAGGGGGGTCAGCAATGACTTTGCTCTGAGGGCTGAACAGTCCTATCGTAGGCCGTGCTGATGAGTCCGTCCTTGTCCCAGATGTTTGAGATTGCCATTGCAGCACAGAAGCAGCTGAGAAAAATGTGCACCTAAAGGTGTGTGGTTTTGTTCTGGTGAAGCTTTAGGAGAAAAAGATCCAGGCTCCAAGGTGGAGACTCTGACCTGAAGCACTGGCAAGATGTTACAGAGCTTCCTGAAGCCTGGTCACCCTCGTGGCTCCTGACATCTCTATGATAAGAAGCCAGAGGTCTAAGAAGAAAGAAGCACAAGATATGTGGCTGGGTGAGAATTTACAGCACATCCCCAAAACAAGCTAACCTTACTTAGTGTGTCCTGCTTTTTCTAGACCTAATAGAAATGTATTTCAGGATAAAGAAACTTAATATATCAGTGAAACTCCCCAGTGTGTCATTTTTGATTTCCATTTTGTTGATCTGGGATCTGTTGTCATTTACTCTTCATGAATCTGAGATATATGATTATAATACCTCCCAAAGTGGTCTTTAGAACAACGCATATCTGGAGGTATTGACCCGAGTCAATGCGTAAGAAATCAAACCATCCTCAATTCAGATCCTTTGTTCTCACCTCTAGTATGAACTCACATTTTCAACATGTTTGGGCATTTTCTGAAATAAGATTTCTATAGTCGACCTCATACATTATAAGGGTGTGTAACTGCTAATTGTGATATATCAACTTGACTGGATTAATAAACTTATATAGGAGATTAGTGAAGTGAATTTCTGATCATAATAATGGGTTGTTTCAAGAGATGAATGGCACGCATATCATTTATCTGAGGGCAGAGGACCCCCGATTTTAGGTGATGCCAACCAATAGGCCTATACTTTGCACGGGCATTTGAAGGGCCCATTCTGATTTTGCTGGTGTGTATTTAGCTGCAGTCACCTGTGGACAGCAGACTCTAGGCAAGTCAGCCTTCTGACCAGAGTTACACCAGCATTGCTGAGAAAACTTTCTAGTCCTTAGGTCTCAGACTGGTGATGCATTCTTGGCTGCTAACTGTCTACAGCTTCCAGCCTCTTGGACTGCAAGATCCCTCTGCTCTCCTGCACTCAGGTGGTAATCCATTGCAGGTTCCTGTGGCCCCGATTCTACCAACCTGCCTAACAAATCCCCTTGCGCAGTTTTTGTGGTTTAGATCTGGAGTGACCCCCAAGGCCTCATGTACCTGTGGATACTGAGTACTGTTGTGAGCTGGGGCCTGACTGCAGGAGACAGATGTTTGAAGTTTTACCTTGAGGGGTAGGTACCGGTGCCATGCTTATTCCCAAACTTGGCTCTGATCTGCCGTGCTGATTGGTGCTTTTTTAAGGCTCTGGCCCTGGCTCTACCAATGCGATTCCACCATTTTCAAACCACCCAGTCATGAATGGACTGTGACTTTCTGAAATTGTGAGCTAAAATAAATCTTCCCTCCCTAAAGCTGTGGATGTTGGGTATTCTGTCCCAGCAATGAGAAAGTAGCTAAATCTCATGTTAGACATTTGAAGACTTCAAAAATTTCTGTTACAATGAGCCTTTTATAGTTTAATTTTAATTTTACTACGAATGTATCTATTTTAGTATGTCTTGAAAGAAAGTCATTGTGACTCATGCTCAGTTTCTGAAGTCAAAGGGACATAAGTTTGAACTCTAAAAACATCACATTTAGAAGCTCCTTTTAGGCATTTAGATTCTTTTAGAGCTAGTTACTTTATCTTTAAAAAAGGGTAAAAGTACATGTTTTAGATGTTATGCATGTAAGAAATCATCTATATACACAGACCCCAATATTTGAGGTGTTGAATTATTTGTAGCTTTTTAAAAGGATATTTCAATAATTCCAATACAACAAACTTAAAATTACCTTCATTACTTAACCTGTTGATCAATTTTACCCCAGGTTAACCCAAATGATGGAATTTCACATCATAGTTCCCACTCAGTTGCAGAATGAGTTGATTTGTTTCTATGCAATATGTCACAGATCTCCGTTTATAGGAGGGCTGCACCTTCACTTTTGTCAATTTATGTCATTTGCCAGTGATACTGTATTGAAGACACACATGTAAAAATATTGGCAGAGGCGTGCATGTACATAAGAATATGCACGTAGATACATTGGTGCAAATATGAGGTATAGTGTATTCGTTAGCTTTCTCATTGCTGCAGCAAGACACCTGACACCAGCCCATAAGAGGAGCAGGGGCTTGTTTTGGCTCACAGAATCAGAGGTTCAGTCAATGGCTGGTTGGTTTCAAAAAAGAAACAGTACCACCAATATGTCTGGTGATGGAAAACTGTCCAACCCTGGCAGCAAGGAGGCTGTGAGCAGAGGAAAAGCCCGAGAGGAGGCAACCAAGGGCACAATAGAGTCTCCAAGGTGACATTTACTTAACCCATTTCCCCAAGGTGACATTTACTTAACCCATTTCCCCAATCAGGTCCCACCTGCTAGTAACTCAGTCAGCTCTGAACTCATCCTTAGATCAGCTCATTGGTGAGGTTAGTGCCTCTGCAATCTTGTCACCTCTCCAGGACTGTCTTGACTCATCAAAATTGACAATTAAGATTAACTGGCATGAATCCAGCACTTGATAACCTGATATCTAACTGGATTCCCTTCAGCTAGTCTACGTCTCCAACTAAAAGCAAGAACAAGGTCATAATTCTGCCTAACATGACAGAACTCTCTTGCGTTACTAAAAATGCATTGATTTCTTTCTGCAGCATCTCATCAGTCTCAGCTTTGCTTAGAAGTCCAAAGCAAAAGTCCGCTTTGACACTCAATGCAATATCTTAACTGTGAGCCTCTGTAACATTCAAAACGCAAGTTGTATAATCCCAAGGTACCTAGGCACTGTGTAAACAATTCTGATCCAAAAGGCAGAAATAGTTGGATAGAAAGAAAAGGGACCAAAAAAGGCCTAACACCAGCAGGGCAAATGTTAAGTCCTATATCTCCACGGGTGACACTTGGGGCCCCTAGGGGTGTTATATGGAAGCCACAGGGCTTGGGAAGCCTCGTCCATGGCCTTGACACTTGCAGCTCACGTGGCCTCTCTCTTAGGCTGGCTTGATAGCTGTTTGGGGTTTTCTCAGCAGATGTTGCCGATGTTGCACCTTCCGGACATCCCTGGCTTCCTGGAATCTCCCATGTACCTTTAAATTTATTCTCATACTTCACACATCCACGTGTCAGGAACACATTCCTTGTCCTCATAGGTCTTCCCTTGAAATCTAATCGGAAGCTTCCGTGACTCTATAACCTTTATCTTTTGCATACCTGAAAAAACCAGTGTCGTGAGGATGATGCTAAGATCGGTTGCCAAAGGCCAGGTCTCCTTCGATCATGGCTACCTCTGCCTCTTGAGCTCTGGAGGAAGAAGCCCAGCACAGTGAGTCCTGTAGAGCCAAATCCTCAGGCAGGGCAGGGCTCTCTCCGTATCTTAGTTACTTCCTTATTGCTGTGACAGAATGCCTGGCACCTAGAACCTAAGCTCAATTCAAAGTACAACACTTGGCTTCCTAATAGGCCTTTTCCCCATCCTCTGATGCCTGGAGTTTTCCTCCTTCAAGCTCTTCCACTGTGATGTTTCTGCCTTAGAGCTGGGTGGCCATGAACTGAAACTGTGAGCCAAAATAAAATTCTTCTATGTTGTAGGAGCTCGATGGTTTGTTCTGGCAAAACAAAATGTGAATACTGCATAGCTTTATGTTTGAATGAACCCGAGTCCCTTGAAATTTAATTTCACCATTTTTACACCTTCTCCAGCATTGATTCTGACAGTTTCTACTGTAGCCACTGGAAAAATGACTGACCAGCTAATGAAAAATAAAAATAATAAACAACGGATGTGCCTTTGTGTACCTCCAATGGGAAGATGGTGAGAATCTTTTTCAACCATCAGAAAAATCAGCTATGCAGCTTGAAAAAGGCCTTTCCACCTGTTCTTTCAACTGTGTCTATGGCTGGATTCTTAAAGGATCTTTTCATGTTTTGTCTGTTCCTCTCCCACTATTGCTTTCACCTGTTCTCCCTGTCATTCTCATGGGAAATTACAATTGCATCCTGACTTGACTCTTTGCTATCGATATTGCACTATCTGTCTTAGTGACTTTTTGTTTGCTGGGACATAGTATTCCACACGGACAGCTTCAGGGAGGAAAGGTTTATTTAGTTCAGAGTTTCCGGAGGTCTCGCTCTATTCGTGGGTAGCTGGCAGCAGTGGAAAGGAGCTGTCAGAGAACACCTGCCCATGGCATTGCATTTAGAAAGATCGTGGGTACAGAAAGAAGCTGGGGCAAGCATACACGTCCTTCTAGGGCACACCTTCAGTGAGCTGCCACACCCCGCCAGGCTCTCCTTCTCAATGGCACTCAGGATCTACAACATCTAAACACGGGAGGCTTCGGGGACATTCCAGATCTGAACTAAACCACCATGTGACAAGCTGAAAGCCTGCTCTGGAATGCAAATTCAACTGTGAACTTTTCCTTAAATCCCTTCTGTCTTCCCATTACCCTAGTGCAGCGTTCAAGATTCTCAGTAGAGCACACATGAAGTCCTCCGTCTGTGGGGTGTTCTCCACCACCCAATTTCCACACTCTGCCTGGTGTCCAACGAGCCAGTGATACCAAACACCCACTAGATGTTTTCACCTGTTCCAGGCATGGGTGTAGGTCCCCACAACCATCCCTCTTCTGGGAATTCCCATAATGTTTGAAAAATAAACGACATACCTTCAGCACAGCTCTGATTTTTTCCCTTAATATCTTCTCTGGGTCTGTCTTCCCATTATGCATAACTGACCTTCCCTTCCTCTGTGCTTACACCGAGAGGCTTTCCCCATTCTGCTTAGTTTCTGACCTTCTTTCACACAATCTCACTATTGCACTGGGTATTTGTTATTTTTTTCATCCTTTTCCTCTTCTCTTTAGCTCCTTGAGAGCAAGTACCATCTTATTAATATTGTGTCCCGAGAATATTGGACCTGCAATATAGAAGACCTTCCATAAGGACTCTTTAGGGAAAAATATAAACTATTAGTGGCATACATTTTATTTTTTTAAGGTTGGATTTTCAATTACCATTATTGTGATTTCTTCCTCATGTCGGTTACTACAAAATTGCAGAAACTTCTGTCATATTTCATCTGCCCTCACTCAATAGCATCACCCTTTCTCATGCCTGGTTCTGTTCTAGAGTTTTCTAACCCCAACTTCTTAGGGGACATCCAGATATGGGATCACGATTGCAAAGTTCTCTCTCTATAATTGCTTTCCCTGGAAACAGACCCAATGTAAAGCTGCTCCCTGCATCAATCATTGTCTTAATCCCAAACACAGGTATGGAGCCTGGGATGATTTCCTGTGGTGAGTTGAGCCCCACGTAGATGAACTAAGACCTGGTGCCCATCTTCCAGGTGGTTACAATTTATTACAGGAGACACATCATGGCCATAAAGCTCTATGTTTGATAATAAGTAATGCTGTCGAGTTGGCTGGAGGCATCTCTGGGATGAAGACATTCTGGAGGGGCAGATACCTTATTAGGAAGCCTTATAGGGCCAGATGTAAAAGAGTTTAGAAAGGCCATTTGCGTGTTAGGGAACCCGAGTATCCTGTTGTGCTTAGTCTAAGATGCTGGGAGCTGTGAAAGTAGAGAGATCAAGGGTCAAGGACGTGGCATCCAACCTAGACCAAAGGCTTATAACATCCTTGGCGAGTTCTTAGTATGTGTTGCGAGGCTTAAGAAGTTGGAAGCTAATACCATAGGTGACGGCACAAAGGACACATTCTTGCAAGAACACTGGAGCTCATCGAGCTGTGCACAACTTTTTCTCTTGCACTCCTATTCCTTCCACGCTTTAAGTCTCTAGAGTGATACCACTCCCAGCTATGTGGGTTTCCTTCCTCAGTTGGCCAGGACGCAGGGAGTCACCGCTGGAGACCCCATAGGCGTATCCAGAGCTATGCTTTGCCAGCGGCTAAGGGGTTTCCCGCTGCAGCCATATCATTGTTGCTGGCAGCGCGTGCTCCAAACAGAAGAAAGAGGAACGAAGAATGCTAACAGCTTTGAAGGGTGGAGAAACTAAGGGAGTGGGCTGTCGTTACCATTTGGCAAGAGCCTGCAACTTGCCAGGAACGTGAGGATCTCTGTCTCACTTAGAAGCCATGGGAGCATACTACAAGTGGGGTGTTTTTATCTCCAAACATATGACAAGGGCTTAAACAAAAGAATCACGACCCGGACAAAGACACACAAAATGCTGTCTCTCATCAAACACACTTCTCCCATTGTTCTTGATAATGTGTGCTTTGCTGCAATATTTTTAAATTAAACACTCATGACACTTTTAAGTCACCTGTATATAGGCAATGAAGCTCAGGAGTAATGCAGTTTAATTTCTTGTACAAGATTCCGCGGCACATACGATTGCACTAAGACCCTCGTGACTGTGGAGCCAAAAAATCAGACCTAGCCGACCGTGGAAGTGGATTTCGCAGGAGCCTTCTTCACCACGCTTCTCAGCCGACAGCTAGCTCTGTGGTGGGCAATTATTCTTCAGCTTTAGTAGCTCCTGATTATCCTGTGACCCTGAGTGCCAGGGCTGGCTCTTGTCCTTGGGAGACGTTGTTCTCTCCGTGCCTCTGGCTCCTTTTCTCCCTGGTTAACCAACCTGTTCTCACGAAGCTCCGCTGTCATCTTAATTATCTTACTGTGCTTCTTTCAGGAAACTGTTCTTTAGCTTTTTAAACAAACGGGATCACTTTCCTTCCTGACCCCACTGGACCCCTCTTCAGTCTTCCAAGGGACTGTCACAGACTGGGTTGACTCCCCTCACTGCCCTCTGTGGGCTGCGCTGGGCTTCCTTCCTGAGACCTCCGGCGCGGGTCTCCCTTCACCAAGCAATGAGCTGGCTACCGGGATTGTCCTTCAAATCCGAAGTGAGCCGCTAGTGGAAGGACTCTGTGCCTTTGATCTCCACACCCAGCCTTAGTCTGTGCTCCAGGAAGGTTTGTTCTTTGGGATGGAGACATACCATTTATTTTAAATTAACATCTTATTGATGCCCAAAGTAATTATTCAAGACAACCTAAACACAAAGAGTCAAACAAGCCTTCTACAACAGGAAAATACGATCTAAAACAATATTAGAAAACTAGAAATAAAGAAGCCAAATCCCTCAGGGAGGCAGTTTTATTTAGTTTCTGTCTCCAAAGATTTAAATTTAATTCTGGGCTTTCTGAAAGCCAAGGTATAAAAAAGAAAATAGCTATTCTTGTACTTCTTGCTGTTCAGTTACTGTGACTCCCTCTTTTCCCTCCTCGCCTGTCAGAATTATGTGATAGCACAGTGGTAGGTGACCACTGCCCAGCCTCTTCCTCCTGTTTCCCCCAGAAGTGGGCCGTGTTTCACTCTCCTTTCTGGTTAAGTCTCCATATACATAGGCTTTCCCAGTTCCAGACTTAATCTGACCACTGTGGCATTGCATGTGATGACGTTCAGATGGCATCAGTCATTTTCTCCGGGCCTCTTCCTTCCTAGATATCAACTAGTCACCTCAATATCAAGTGCACTAGCACAGGCATAGTTAGCCCGCCCATGCTCATTTGAGCTTGGGGTTTTAGACAACAAAGGAAATGAATTTCCAAAAGTCTATCATAGAGCTCATAGAAGCAGAGGCAGAATGGGAGATTCAGGCTAGTGAAAAGAATCCAAATTTTAAGTGTCAAAGAGGATTCCATTCTATCCTGAATGGAAAATACCAGCAAGTGACAGCGAAAAAGCTTATGCTGGATACAGTGTGTATCATTTGCATCCATCTCAACCTAGGAAGACAAAGTGAACTTTCCAGAAGTCATTTGTGTGGGCCAGGACATGAAGAATAGTCACATCAGGGAGTTTGGGCATATTCTGGGGTCCCCAATAAGGGAAACAGAAACACACGAGTTATTGGTAGACATCACAATGCAAAAGAAGACATTCAAATAGCAAGAGCTGTCCAAAACTAGGACGGAATTCTTGAGGCCATGAATTCTTGGATACTGAATCATTTAAGCTGAGGCTTCAAAATGGGGAACTACTTAATTTTTCACCATCTCATTCTAAATTTAAACTAACTGAATTTTCCGAATAATACCCCTCAAAAAATACCATTTCCCTAGTGCTCAGCAATCATATATTGTGTATGCTGCACCTGGCAGCCCAGGTAAGGAACACCTATGCCATCACGTAAGTTTCTCATGGTGGACAGGATGACGACAGATGCATTCTCCCATCTAGTCCAACTAGAAGGAATTAAAACTTTGCATTCACAGAAATAATTTTTTTCACCTATTTAAAATGTTAAAAGAAACTTTGACCCTGTTTTTAAATGACTTTCCATGTTAAAAATGATTTTTTAACTGGCCTGTTGGAAATTTATCTCGTTGGTAGGTAGAATGCTTGCTTGGCCCATGCAAGGTCTGGATTTCTATACCCAACAAAAAAGGATTTGGGGGGGGGGGTAGAAAGAGATTGGGTGGGGAGGGGTCCTATAACTTTCTTCAACTGTCAGAATCCCCCACACCCTAGCCTTTCTGCACTGAGTGACTATGGAAGTGTTTAGCATTGACCGGTGACCATCTGTGGCCGAGCTCTTATGCTACCCTTGATTGGCCTTGAAATGTCAGTGCACTGTGGAAACCACCAGTGCAGACTCAGTAGCTAAACAGATTCACTCACGTACACTAGCTTCACTCTTTGCTAATTGTGTAATTTTAGACATTTTGCTGACTGAATTTAAACTTGTTTTTCCCATTTGTTACTGTTATTTTCATTTTTGGAATATTGTAAATATATCGCATGATCACAAAATTACTCCCGGGTTTATGCTATGGATTCCATGGAATAAGATGAGAAAGGCTTTGGAAAATATATGTCAATTAAGTATTCCGATGGAAGATGGACACTACTATTACCTACAGTCATACAATAAAACAATTAAATAGAAGATAATCAAGCTGGTGTCAACATTCGTAAATATTATGAGATGAGGCTGGGATATATTGGGCAGGAAAAATAAGTTCTATCCAAACCAGGCTCTAGTTAGGCGTTTATTCCTCATGGAATGATTCCTTGCCAGAAGGATCATTTTGAGGGTGATGTCAACTGTTAAATGGCACATAACACCAGGGAAATTGACTCATACAGGAAAGGGAGGGGAACACATTTGACTAGAGCAGCGTTTCCTCCACTTTTCAGAAAAGTCTGATTAGTTTCCTGCAAATGAGGCTGTAATTGGATCCACTCTGCGCTGATGAGCCGATTGTGGATTGTGCTACGTGTCACGCAGGTGGGTTTGGTCACACCCGGGTGAGGAGTAAAGGTTAGTCTGTGGCCAAGCTATGGCGCCCACTGCTTCCCCCTGACACACAGTTACAAATAGGAGGGTCTGGGGAAATGAAAATTTGTAATTTTCTATTTTAAGATCTATTTTAAGATCAAACGGTCCAAATTATAAAAGACACGTGCTTGCTTTGTCTTCTCCATTTTTTTCATCTCTTTGTGGGTTTCAAGGACAAAGTGTCAGCCTTCATAAATCATTATTGTTAAGTATTCACATAAAAACTCCACTATAGAACTAGTAAGAGTCAACGATGTTGCTTAAAATATCAAGAAACATAATACTAAGTTGAATTGGTTAGTTCAGCAAACTTTTTCCCCTTTTCCTAGTACCAGGTTTGAACTGATGACCTTCACACCAGACTACTGCCCTGGACTATTTATTTATTTGTTTATTTATTTTTATTTTGAGATGCATTCTAACCAAGTTGCTGAGTTACTCAGGCTGGACTCAAACTTACAATCCTCCTGCCACAGCCTCCCAGAACCCTGAGCTTACAGGCCTGCGGCACTGGGCCCAGTTTCAGTCAACATTTTGAGCCTAAATACTAAGCATTGGATCTGTACATGTGACCCAATTCCCAAGAAATTCACAGTCTAGTGTGAAACAATGATATTAATAAGTTGGTTTTCAAAATCAAGGGCAAGAGCAGCATCCGTGTATAAAGCCTCAGTACAGTCTCGGCAACTCAGCTGTCCATGGCCATGTGCAGTTGCATCTCTGCAGAAGGTCTCCCAGGGTGGAGACTGTGGGGTGCAGTCCTGCCCCAGCTGCCCAGGCCACACCCCAGGGAACTTCAACAAATGCATCTAGCGGGAGGAAGGGACACTCCTGTTTATTTTGCAGACTCGCTGTATCTATCCAGCAATTTGCTCCTTGTAGAGACAAGAAAAAGAAGTAGAAAAGGCAGAGGAGAAAGAAAAACAGAGGCAGGAGATGCCCGTGAGTGGGCTGAGTGCATCCCAATTGCACAGGGACGCTGTGGACAGCGGGTCCGTAGGCCAGAGCTGGTGACCCCCAGCCGCTCACCCTGTCTTACGAGGCCGGAGGCTGACCAGCTGGGGCCTGTCCAGCGCCCAGTCAGTCAGAGTCAGGGTCCAGTACTTTCAGCTCCTTTAGTTCACTCAGTTCCCACAAAGAGCCCTGCCCTGCTTTTGTTTGCTTTCATTTACCAAGAGAAAAAAAAGAAAACCCTGAAAAGCAGAAAAGCCACACTTGAATAAGTTCTCCCAGTAGGGGTGGCTGGGCTTAGGGATTGTCTAACTGTTTCCAGGCACTGTCATGATTCTGAGCTTTCTGGTGCCCAGCATGGAGCTCTGGGAGGCAAATATCTCAGAGAAATGAAGTGATGCCCTCAGGGTCTGTGGGTAAACTGAATCCAGAGTTGGGGCTAGAAACAGTATATGGATTTCTATAGACTCCTTCTATGTCCCAGCCACTGGAATAGTTCATTAATCCACAGGGATTTTGTTTGTTTTTCTAAGACAAGGTCTCCCTCAGTAGCCCAGGCTGGTCCTGAACTCACTGGTGTAGCCAGGTTGGCCTTGGACTCAGGACAATCGCCGGCCTCAGCCCTCAGAATGCTGAGACTACACGCATGCGCCACCATGCCCAGCTTCACGTGGTGCTGGGGAATTGAACTCAGGGCTTTGTGTTTGTAAGGCAAGCACTTTAACGACTGTGCCGTTCCTCCAGCCCAATCCACAGGTGTTGTACACACCTCAGCATGCCTCTGGTGTCCCCTGCCCCAGGAAGGCTGCCTTATTGACTACGCCAAGTCGCAATAATACATCAATGTGAAGTTTTAATCTATGTTTTGTAGGCTAGGAGAAACGTACTTTTTCTGTGCTGTTGACGCAAAATAACTGCTTTGAATATTGCAAGAAGCCGGCTGGGCGCCAAGGAGAACAATGCACTTCTAATTTGGTGGGTTTTCACGTTAGCGTGTAGAGATCACTCGGGAGAATATGCTATATTTTTTTCTCGTCAAGCATAAAGTGCATATTTACCTCCTGAGATGACAGTTTTAGCAATCTGAGACCAGCTCATCTCCAAATCAACCTAATTTTCAGTCTCTCCCAACAGTCCCACCCATTCATTCTGATGGTTGAACTAAATGCCAGAGCAACGGGCTTCACAGGTGAGGAAACGTATGACGCCCGTGGCTGGATGGGACGGGGGCGCTGCAAGGTAGCAGCGGTCTTCTTTTCTTTGGTAGGAAAAGTGTAGGTAGAGGAACAGAATCCTGAGGGCAGGGGGAGGGTGTTCAGATCGGACTGAAAATGCGCAGACTTCGTGGTCTTTGGCACAGCCTTCGTTCCATTCCGTCCAACTCCGTGCAATGCAATTTAGTTCTATCCAATTCGACCTTGGTCTGCTCTGAACACGGCACGGGGAAGCGAAGAAGCCAAGGCAGGAGGGAAAGTCTTCCAGGATGTCAGCCCTGGATTTCCCCTCAGTGTGGGTGCGCACAAGTGGGGGCACCCTGAGACCTGTCCCTCCTCTCACTCAGCCTGAATCTTACTCTCTTATCTGAGAAATGGGAAAAATGACCCTGTAGGGACCGAGATAGAATTTCAAGTTCAAGGGAAAGCAGTCTGGATGTTCCTTAGGAAGCTGAGAATAGAAATTCCATTTGATCTAGAAACTCTTCTATTAGCCATGTTCCCCAAAGAGAGAAAGTCAGCATACCAAAAGACATGCAGATTCATGCTTATAGCAGCCCCATTCATAATAGCCAAATCCTAGAATCAACCTACCTGACCATCCATAGAGGAATGGTTAAAGAAGGTGTGGTACCTATACACAACAGAAAACTACACAGTCATAAAGAAAGACAGATGGGAAGCATTTGAATGAAAAGGGGACCACCTAGAGTCAACAATGCTCAGGGAACTGGACTAGGCGCAAAAGACTGACTATAGAGGGGTGTCCCTCTTAAGAAATACACAAAAACGGTGACATGAAAGGCCCCAAAACGAATGGCAGGGTAGAAAGAGAGGTAATGGTCAGATAGAAAAGCATGAACATCTGAAAAAGGAGAGGGCACAGGCACCGATTCCCCAAATCCTGGGTTCTACTGTGTTACAGAACTTGGAATTCATGGGTTCATAAAAAAGTTAAATTTTATGTTTCGTGAATTTTTTACCATAATAAAATTATTGTTAAAAATAATCATTTCAGATGTTTTAAAAAAATGACCCTGCCTAACCATGCCTGACATTGAGGTCCCATTTTGGGTGTGGTCTCATCACCTGTGAGGCTCTGAAGTTCCTTGAATCTGAGGTGACTGTCGAATACAGTGACTAAAAGCGGCTTGGCACTGCCCCAGCGGACATGAAAGTGGGTATTGTAAAAGCTGGCATTTGAATGTGGTGGAGATCCAGAGAATTATCTTAAGTTCTCTTATCTTGGTACCCTTAGTCTTGAAGGAGGATGAGATAAGTTAGGTAAATTTAGGGCTAATAAATCTTGCATGACAGAAACTCCAAAAGTGATCAGCATGCCCACGTGCAGAGATGAGCAGGGATCTGACACAAGGTGTTAAGGTGATAAACACGGCAGGGAAAAAGAGAGAGAAGAAACTCAGAGCAGCGGACCACAGCAGGTGAGCACAGTGGTCTCCTTCAAGTAGCAAGGCAGGCTGTGTGCGCCGCAGGTGTCACAGGCCTGTGTGAAGTGGATTCCCCCATGGAGCAGGATGGGTCCTTGTGGGGAGCAGCATTCGCAGCGGAGACCTGAGTGGCACGAGGGAAGCAACTCATGCATAATTGAGAGCAAGGGCTTCAAGGCCCTGAGGTCACCAGTGGAGGGAGGGCAGGAAGAAGCCCAATGACCAGGGAGGCAAGAATGGGCCTCCACAAGATGGAGCAGCAAGAGAGAGCTGGGTCTCAGGGTGCCATCTGGCATTAGGACGAGGAGGTTTGATTGTAGCCCAGTGGAGGTCACTGGCTGCTTTCAGTAAGGTGTATGTCATGGGGACCACACTGACAGCTGGGCAAGTCGATCCGGGAGGGTGAAAGGTCAGAACAGTGTCATGTGCTGCCAAGATAGATGCAGTCAAATGTGTGCAGATGACAGGGGCTCGAACTAAGACGTCAACAATGACTACAGAAGTCAGGGGTGTTTCTGAACGCATTTGAAAGCAGAGTCCATGTGGCTGGTGGGCATCAGGAAGGGTGATTGGGTTGGAGTAGCAAGGTGGAATTGAGGACAGCAATGAAGAAGACCTTTAGGGCCTAAGAACATCAGATATTCTCAGGTTTCTTCCTTGGCCTGTAAAAGCCTCTTGCTTAGTGAAGTGAGACAGAAGCAGAAGGTGAAACATCGAATGGTCTCTCTGATATGAGAGACCCAGATCACAACTCCTATGGAACTTAAGACGAAAGACAAAGTGAAAGAGGGGAGTAGGGTGGGGAGGAGGGAGGGAGGGGTGAGTAGGGGGACGGACAAATGGAGAGGGGAAAGTCCTTGTCACCTTGACAAGTTGCGTAGGTGCACAAAGTACTAAACTTCATTGTAAACCTTAAATTTTCCACTTATACATATCAATAAAATGGGGGGAAAACATCAGATAACTCTAGTTGTGATGCCCTGATACTTCCAAAATGAAGGTAATTATAAGTTTATTAACACTACTTGGTCTACCACCTTTCCTGGCATATTTACAACAGACAACATAGTTCCTTATTCTTTCTGTTAACCACTTCTAAGAGATTGCTTATGACCTTTTTATTGATAAGAAAATTGAGTTTCAAAGAGTACATTGCACCTTGTCCAAGTTCTTTGGAGTAAGTAGGAGCTTTGGGACAGAAAATAAATTTTCTGCTGGGAAGTCCATTGCTAATCTAACACAACCTAGTCCCAGTTAATTACCTAAGAGCTCACCCATCCCTTACAAAGGAGGTTTAACAACACAAAGATTCAGGAATTTAGAGTTAGTGAAACCTGAGCTTAAGCCTAGAAGTGCCAATAATTATTTTAGGATAATGCTCACATTTAGATTTTCTTCCCAATTGATCACTTCAGTGGGGTTTAGAATGCTCATCTTGGAGGATTACTGTGAGGATTATACCAACAAACCCAAATGAACCACCTAGGGTAGTAATTTGACACTATAGCACCTCTCTTTTCTAGAAACCGATAAAAGAAGATTTATAGCTCAGTTGCATTATGTGTCTTATACGGCTGATGTCAGCACAACTGAACTTCTTACCTCAATTATCAAGACTAACGGCTTACATAATGATAATGATGTTAATGATAATGGAGATAAAATTACAATAAAATATTAAATCAAGAGAGACCAATCTCCCCATGGAATTACAAATATGTCTATTACTTCTACTAAAAGTCAGTCTCAGAAATGCTATAAGAGTAATCCTAACAATTGCAAGGAATGCTTATACTCCCAGTATTGCACTGAACTCAGCATATATTTTATTTCTTCCTCAACAAGATTCTTTAAGAGTTAGGTTCCAGTTCTTCCCACATTTTACAGAGGATGGAGTTGAGATGTAGAAAAGGCAGGTAGCTCACTGCAGGTCACAGACACAGGAAGTATTAGCAGCATTCTTGGATGTGGGTGGGATTCTGTCCTTGACCCCCTGTCCTCAGGTTTCACAGTATGCCCCAATGACAACGGTTTCATGTCCTGTACAGGCTGTGTCTTACATGAAGTCAATTTTCAATCAAGATGACATATGTATATGGATCAATTTCTCAGGTTGAAGATGACTGCTGTGTATTGCAAATACATGTTAATAACAAGAACACATTTTGGGGGAAAATAAGGTTGTCCTTAGCTGTTCTACTGTCACATGATCCCTCCCGTAAAATAAATTTCTTCCCGTTTGTAGGTTCTTGGACCACAATGCCCCAAAATTTAAGCAGTAATTGACAGGCGGTGCTCTATCGATAGGGAGTTCTGGTCTGATATCCTTTGAGCAAAACCGGAGATGTAAACTCTTCATTACACTATAACTAATACACACACTAAACATGATTCTAATCACCAGTGCTAAGTGATTGATGAAGTGAACATTTCTCATATTTTTTTCCTCCTCCAAATAAAAGATATCTATAGAGTAAAAATGTAGCGACAATTAAATGTTCAGCTGTGTTGGGAAAAAGCGAGCTTCCCTTGTTGCAATACGAGCTTTAGTCATTCCATGGGCACTTGACAAGTCCTTGGGTTGTGGAGATGTTAGAGCCCAACTCAGCGGCCAGTCAGGAGAACCTTCCATTTGGACAGGAAGAGCTGGTCAGAATGAGAAGTTCATTCAGTTGAAACTCTGAGATGAGCTTTCTTGAAGTTAATAATACGTTGAAACAAATGCCTACAAAAATAAATAAGAATCCCAGGGTCAGGGACTTGGGAACTAGTCAGGATACATGTCACAAAGGCTAACTTCCTTTCCACTGGAAGTTTGGTAGTGAATTTCATGGCGACCAAAGTATAAGATGCAGTTGCCTGAGGAATTGCCTGTTACTTGAGTTCTTATTACTTTAAATTCTAGTCTTGCCTCAGATATTTCAATGAATCATTACAATTAGGTGCATCATGGAGTTCTCAAGATATATCTTTTTTCCTGCCACCACTCACGTACCTTTCTCCTATAGAGTATCTCCTCCTTCTCAAGCGTTAACTTTTCTTCTCTATTCGACACAGTGATAGTAACAATATTGGTCATCGTCCATATTTAATGCCTTAGTTACTTATTCGTTGCTGAGGCATAATACCCGACATCCACGACTCAAGGGAGGAAAATTTTGTTATAGCTCACAGTTTCAGAAGGTCTTAGTCTGTTTATGGGCCGCTGGCATTGGTGGAAGCATATGACGGAGGCTTAGCAGGAGAGGCGTTCACAGTACTGCAGACTTAAAGCCATATAAAGCATACTAACCCGTTTCATTAGCAACATTAGAAACATACTATTTTGAACTATTGTTAAGGGGAAACAGACTATATCTCCAGCCTGCTTGATAATTTTCTTAGGCTGGCTGTGTCAGTTGTCTTCATTGCTTTCTTGAATTTTGGGCATAGTTTTGCTTCCAATAAAAGGCTGATGCATAGGTTAGCTTAATCCTGCCACTTTTCCAGAACGTTTTCAGGTGTTCATGCCTTGAATAAGACCAGAGAAATAGAGAGTTTTGAATAATAGGTTCAACTTGCTGCTTCCTTGGCCACATTATCAATTCTTCACATAAAACAACTGGATGTTTTAAGGAAATAGCCAGGTGTAGAGTGGGGTTTTTTTCCTTCCTTTTCTATTTCACTTCTTTACAGTTTACTTTCTTGTCCCTGGTATAATCTCTCTCTCTCTCTCTCTCTCTCTCTCTCTCTCTCTCTCTCTCCCCTCTCTCTCTTGCTATGATTACTCACTTGGATTTTTTCTCTTTTAGCCCCTGGTCATCCTGTCTCCTCAGCAAGACAAAGAGGGCGGGGCAGAAGGACTGTCCCTCACCCACTGGGTCTGGGTTCCTGCCTTGGACCTACCTGTGGCGACTAGTGCAAATTGTTTGCCAAGGAAAGGGTTGTGGGGAGAAGCAAAGGCCTTCCTGTTTAAAATAAACCTCCTGAACTGTGCTACTGCCGCCTTAAGAAAAAAGAGGGAAGAAGACAAAAGAATAAAAATCCTTCGCCTGAAGACAGCGCGAGCTATTCCACACTGATCCTGAGGTATAGGATGCATTTCTCCTTTGACAGGCGGTGCCTCCCTGACAGAAATGCTCACTGAGGGCGGATGAGGGATTGTCATATCCATTTCTGAGACCTGCATATGGGGGGGTGGGGTAGGTAAAGCTTGAAAGCACAAAGTTTTGAAGACAGAAAGAAACTGCAAGGGGCTGAAGACCTCCAGGTGAACAATGGAGGCACACAGGTTGCAAGTGTCGGGCCATGCTCCTGAAGACATCGAGTCTGTGCTCATGGGCAATGGGAGAAAAAAAAAACCTCAAGTTATGAGTCTTTCTGTGGAATGCCAGGGCAAATGTACCCACAGAGCTGCGGGGCGAGAAGGCAGTGCACAGAGGCACTGGGGGTGAGGAAAGGCATCCTGGGACCTGTGCCCAATAAAACAGACAAGGAAACGTTTGTTTACTCTGTGTTAGTCTGCCCTGCATATGCTGTGATCCGAGTGTTTGAGCTCCTGTGTCCCCATACTGTATCCATACATTATAATCTTAGAACCCAAACTGAAGATGACTAAGAAATTCAGTAGTTGAATGGTGATTAGCTTGAGAGCTCCACCATTCAGAACTCTAAGCAATAACTTCTTGTTGTTTACAGATTGTCCACTCTGAGATATTTTGATATAGTACCAGAAATGACCAACAACATGTCACAGACTGTGTAGATTAAGCTGCAAATTAGCCGTTCATGCTGCTGGAAATGGGTAAATTAAACATCAGGGTTTTGGGCAATGTGGTTTATAGTGTTGGCTCTCTTCCTAGCCTTTAGATTGCTGCTTGCTTATAGAGAAAGGAAGACGAGAGAGGGAGAGAGAGAGAGAGAGAGAGAGAGAGAGAGAGAGAGAGAGAGAGATCATCAATGATCTCCTTTTACAAGGAAACTATAATGAGGCCCCAATCCCATGACCTCACCTAAACCTTATTTTCTCCAAGCACCCTACTCCCAGTACCACCCTTCTGGGGTTAGGGCTACGACACCTGAATGGTGGTTATACAACTTTCAGTTCATAACACCTCCCATTCATTCCTACTCAAAGCCTTTTTTCTGTTTCTTTGGATGGTAGCCCTCTGACTTTCCAGTTTGCATTGGGTAAGCCTCCAGTGGATTTCTGGTATGTTTGTCACAGTAACGTCCACAAGGAAGTCCCCAGGGACAAGCAGCAATGACAGGGGCCTGAGGTGAAGCTCTGCGGCGTGTGGCTGTCTAGTTGTGGTTGAAATAAGGAGTGGGCGAGGAGTAGAGGTCTGAAATGTTTTATGAGTCTCATTCACTACTGTCTGCTGGATTTTCTAAGTACGAATTTCAAAGACAAAGGTGCAGGACAATTGCTCACTGTTATAGGCTATCTCCCTTCTTTCTCTTTTCTCTTTTTTCCCCATGATGCATTCATTCCTCCCTATCTGCAATTAAGATTGAGCACTAGTAGAAGAGCAGCATTCTGAATGCATCCATGACTATGTACAGACGATAGAGCCCAAGACATCAATGTGATTACGAGACACACCCAGTTTCTCTTTTTTTAAAATGTGTTCTTAATAATCAATACGTCTGCTGAGCTTTAATAATTTTCCCCTAGCTGTCACCCCAGGAGCCTGTATTGAAGCCATCTCACAGTGGGAGGCATCCTTGTGAACCGCCCCCCGCCCCACCCGCCCGAGGTGCCTTCAATGCAATTAGTCTGTGCCATTTAATTTGTGCAGTGCGATTCACTGGGGTTTAGCTGAATTCAATTAGACGCAAATCAATAGAAATCAATTCTCCGTGATTAGCCTGAACATTCATCAATAGAATTAAATTAAAATGAACCCGGATGAGATGGGCCTGAATGACTGACAAGTGCCCCATATTTGCTGTGGATTACTGTGGTTTCAGGTTGTCAGTGGGCATTGAGGAGGTCACATGTTGACTCCGAATGAGCTATCGGTGTCTTTGGAGCTGGTAAAGTACTTACGAAAAAGATAAAAGCCTGTAAATTAGACTGTAATTTTAAACAATGTCACAAACAGATGGTTAGTCTGTTGTGATATGCCATATTAAACCAAACTTCATAGCTCAGTTGGTCTCCCCACTGGTTTCCTCTCCATTGACCACGAGTTGGCTCAGAGCTTCGATCATTATGTAGCATAAGAATAGGTGTCAGGGTTTTTGAGGTCACAGGGGATGTCTGGAAAGAGGAACAAGGAGAGGATCCATTGATTTGCCCCTGCCGCTTGGGAGGGGTGCAAGGCAGGAGTGGTGAAACGTATCAGCACCGTTTAGGACTCGAAGGGTGAGGAAAGCCACCCGGTCCCACGCTTCACCTTCCAGAGGGTCTCTGCCACAGGTGCCGCAGCATTCTGGAGCCACTCTTGTTTCTGTGCTGTGTCCCACCTCTAAATTACAGACCACTACGTTATGGTGTCAAATGACTTAGTTGGACCTTAGTGACCCTCTTAATCCATTTTTTAATTGTGATGACAGAATATATAAGCCTGTATGATTTATAAAGAACCGAGGTTGCTTTTTCTGACATTTCTAGAAACCAACAGTCTGGAGCATGTCATGAGCATGTTCTCGGCTCCTGGTGAGGCCTTCATGCCGCTTTCAACTCGTAGAAGAAAGTGGAGTGGCATGCGCACACGTGCAGAGGGGGAAAAGTCGGAGCCACATCTTCACTTTGCGGTAACTCACCATGGAGTTTCCTAATCCAGTCCCGCCAGAGCAAGGGCTCACTCCCAGACAGTGGCTAACTCATTCCTCAAGGTGAAGGCCCGTGACCCAAACCTCCCACCAGACCCTACTTCCCTACTCTGCCCCAGGAGTCTCAGGATTTGGGATCTGAATCATTTGAAAACCTTGTTAAAAATGGAAACTCCCTGTCCCTACCTCCAGATCCATCCCGGAGACGGGAAGGCCAGCTTGTTGTCAGGCTCCCCTAAATGTTCGTGACAGGGATCACCACAAGGCAAAGGTGCAAAGGCTGAAGAGCCGAGCCGGTCTCCTCACGTGCCGGGGGAGGCTCCCTCTGCAGCGTGTCTGTGGCAGCTCGGTGCCTCCATTTTCCGGAAATGGCTAAGTTTGCGTGGCCCGTCTCACTTCTCTGCCACGCTCGGTCTTCCTTTTGCCCATATCGACTACAGTAGACCCTAAAATTTCATGTCATTCCCTTCTGGTTGACTGTTCAACTCTATCTTGAATCATTCCCCACTGGTATGTTTCTGAGCTCGGTGGGGACATAGCCGGAGTTTAAAACAGGAAATGAGGGGTGGTCTTCGGGAAGGTGATGGCCAAAGGATGCAAAGTTGCAGGTAAGATGAGCAAGTTGGTACAGGCACAGTGGTGGTGGACTGCTCTGCCATTAAGAGGTAACCTTGAGTCGTTGGTAGAAAAATGGCTACTCCTTGGAAGCACTACGCTTAGGAAAATGAATCAGACGTAAAAGGTCACATGTTGTGTGGGTTCTCTCACGCAAGAAAACCTAAAATATAAATAAGTAAAAGAGCAAAATGAAAGACTGATGGTAGGAAATAGGAAGATAAATTTCATACAGAGAAAAAAGGGAAAAGGGGTGTGGGAGAGGGGAAGGAGGATGGAAAGGGGGAGAGGAAGTCAAAATCGCCAAGATGTGACATGGAAACATACCCATTCCCTAAGTGGGAGGCAAGTATTATATTCCATAAATGTGTTTTGATAAGAAGAATAATTTTGGAGAAGTCTGTTGTACAGTATGGGAGCTAAAATTAAAAATGATGCATTATAGTTTCAAAACTTGTGAGATGAAGATTCTAAGTATTATTACCTCTAAAAGAAAGATAAACATGTGAAGCAATGAATAAGCAATGAGGTCAATTTAGACATACTGCAATGCGTGCATATGCAGCCATGCATTGCTCCTAGTAAGTCTATACGATTTTTTTTCAATTAACAAATCGTAGGACTAGGGTTGTAGCTGGGTTGTAGATCCCATGCTTAATCCTAGATCCCCTTTCTTTCACCCCCCAAACCTCAAAAAGATAAATGAATAGTTTTAGCAGGGGTGGGGCATCAGGAACACAGAGCAACCAAAGAAGGCTCAGGCCCGGAAAAATGATTAAAGTGAAGATTTGAGAGGAATCGTTTATGAGCCAACCGTTAAGTCATCTATATTTGAGTTTAGGAAACTGTGGCTTTGAAAGAACTTCCTCATTAATTCTTTTGCTCATTCCAAGGACTCAGGAAATAATAAAATAATAGAATTGATCCGTACAAAGTAGAGTCGACTGGAATTCATTTCATCTAATTTGTACTGTGTGTTCTGACTTAGTGAACAAGAGCTACACATACAGAAAACTGAGAGAAGTTTCTGGAATTTTTTAAGTAGTTGACCCCCTTAGTAGTAGAGGAAATACCTGCAGATTGATACCACTCACCGTGGACAGATCCGATGTTCCTCAGCTCACGCGTCACTGCCCTCAGAGTCACACTTACAAGAAGCCCCAAACTCAACTCCAAAGCCAAGGTAGAAAAAGGCGAGTGACAGTTCCTTGCTTAACACACTGCTCACATAAATCAGATGCCTCCAAATGTTGGCCAAGAAATTTTAATTTGAAACAGGGAAGACCCTGAATGCTAACGATTTCCAAATATTTGCAAGACCGCCGTAGGTAGAAGTGGAGAAAATATTTAACTAGAAGGAAAAAGAAGTAGACTCAAGGATACATTCATCTTCATTTTGGATTGTGGCCTTGGGAGACGACGAGCTTGTGTGTGTGTGTGTCTATCCGAGGCACCGATCACACGTGTATCTCAGTTGTAGGTAAGGATCTACACAGATATGTCTGTGATCAGCTCTGTGAAGTGTGTGCTGTATGCCTACAAGGTGATTTTAAAGTATATCGCCTTCCGCTTATTTATGAAGCTACAGAGTACATATTCAATACATGCTAACCTTTCAATCCGTGGTTCCCTTTTCACAGTAGCTGCACGTGGCAACCATTTGACGTCTCTCTCCCATCATGCTCTTCTGCCCACCTTCTTCTCCTTGAGGTGGCGGGGAGCTCGGGAGAGATTCAAGTGTGTCCAGTTTTCCTTGAAGGGGAAAGACATAATCCCTGGGGGAAAAATGACTGTTCTCTGCGCAAAATGCAACCTACAGTCAAACGACAGAATCAGGATCTCTCAGCCTTGTACGGTAATTTTCTATTAGTTTTAGAAATACTGAGCTGCTGATAAGGATGATGTCACTTGTTCCCCTAAAGAATTTTATATGGCTGACTGCCTTCCTCCGATCTGTTGCTGGCATACATAGTCTACCTATTAAACTAATTAGTTGTGCTCCTTTGGTATAATTAATAAGCAATAACCACACTGTTGTTTGAGGATGCTAAAATTTTTATGTCTTCTTGTAATCTGTCTCCCTTGAATACGGACGAACATAATGGTTCCACAGAGTCATAAAGTAGCCAGGACCCTTTTTAACTTTATTTTTATTGCCAACTCCAGCCTATTTTTGACTGTAGTATTAAACCATTTCAGCTAATTGAGATAGTTACGGGCACTGAGTAAGAAACAGTTACAGCATGAATGTGAACGCAAGGTGATTACATTTATCGCTTGTGTCTTCACAGTTTGAATGGGGGATTTAGAATACAGGCGTTGCCCTTTGCTCAAATTTTGCTTTGGCTCTGAAAGCTAATTTAGTACCCAGAGGAACTTTAAAGTTGTGTTTAGGTATTTATGAGTAGACAGATGACGTTCAGCACTTTCAGATATGCTGGTTTCCAGAGGCCTGGGCCAACACACGAGTCTGTCCCTTTGGCTGAGCATGTGGTGACTGTGTGCACAGCACCATATACTGGCCCTGTTTGGAGACAGGAGAACATGGTGTCTACTCTCCAGTGCCTTTCAAAGAAAATCACAGATTTTTTATGTTGGGGCTAATGTTGGAACGTTTCTAATTCAACTGTTGTTAGTGTTTAAATTCAAAATCTCTGCCCAAAGTCTCTTATCTTTGGAGGGTGATTAAATTGTGAGGTACTATACTCATTAGTGAATTCTCCATTGTTGAGTTTAATAGCTGAATGAGCTGTTAGGAGGTGGGGTCTGACAGAAAATAGGTCACTGGGGACTTGACCTCAAAGCGTGTCTTCTGGCCTCTGCAACCCCGTTTCCTCTCTACTTCCTGTTTGTCATAAGATGACCAGTTCTGGCTAGTTGTTTCCTCTGACAGAGGCCTTTCTTGATTTTTTTTTGTTTGTTTTTCTTTGTCTTGATGTTACCAAGCTGTGGATTGACTCCTTTAACTGTATGAAAAAACAAACAGGTTGTGGTTGCTGGGTATTGTGTGCCAGCCGCAGGGAAGTGACTAGGACAACTGCTTTTGGAATGTTTGAGTTGCAAACCAATAGCCTCATTTAGTGACCTTTCAGCCTAGAATTGGATATGTCATGTGTTGGAGAACTGATGAACCCTGCATTAGTCCGGTGTAATTGTTGGATCACTAAAAAATATGAACTATGTTGTGTTTGTTTTAGCTTTATCTTACAGGTTGTTGTATTTTTTTTTTTTTTTTTTTTTTGTGGGTTAGGGAGGGTGCAGGGTCTGGCAAGAAAGTTTTCTAGTGTTTTTCAAAGACGTGTTTCATTGTTATTCAAACACGTGTTTGTTCATTCCCACTTTTATAAGATTTTAACTCCCTTTGTTTGACTCTTACTATTTGAGTCTATATCTTCTTCTGCGAATCTATATAGCTTATAAAGTCTGACATGTAAGCAGGAATTTATTCACTTTGAGTGGATCTCTTCAACAGAGAAAGAGACTTTTAAGCATGGCTACCATAAGTTTGCCCAAGACTTGACTTGTATTATTTAAAATATATATATCAATACATTAGAATCAAAGAAAAAATCAATATGCAGACATGTAATGTGGGAAGTATTTGGTAAGGAAGTCGCCACACTTGTGCTCTAAAGAGGTTCACAGAGTGACATGTCTGTTGGGACCAGATACGGGTACTTTGTGGAGTATCGCAGGCAGCTTCTCTGAAGAGCTCGGATAGCTGGGCTTTAACAATAGGGATGTGTATGCCCAGATTTTAATTGGTAGAAAAATACCTGAAAACGCCTGATGCCAAAGGTAGAGGTGGAAAGCTTACTTAGAATTCTCCAAAAAGACAACTAATCTCAGCCAGGATGCATTAATTTGGCTGGCACATGTAGAAAGGAGTGGCCAGCCAGTAATGCAGACAGGTAGAGGTCCCACTGAGGAAGAGAACAGGGCAAGAGTCAATCAGCCTTTGCTCTTATGACGGCTCTGAGTTAAAGGATTCAAACCTTCATGGAAGAAATGGAGAATGGCTTTCAAGAGGTGGAAGAAATATCTATCAAATGTATAGCTAAAATGTGTTAATACTCATATTTTACTTGCACTGTGCTAAGAGCAACCTGTGTTGTGCCTGGACTCTATTAGAGAGAGAATATTACTATCAATACTTTAAAGATAAGGAAAATTTATGATAGCCAAATCCTGTAAGCAACCTACCTGCCCATCAGTAGAGGTATGGTTAAAGAAGATGTGGTACCTATCCACAATGGAATACTACTCAGCCCTAAAGAAGGGCAAATAGGAAGCTTTTGAACAAAAATGGGGCCTCCTTGAGTCAATAATTCTCAGTGAAATGGACCAAACACAGAAGATTGACTATAGACAGGTGTCCCTCTTATGAAATGTGCAAGAATAGTGAATAAAAAGGCTCCAACATGAATGGCGAGGTAGAAAGAGGGGCAGTGGTCAGCTGGGAAAGGGATGAACTCTGAAAAAGGGGAGGGGCTTAGATGCTCACTGATTCCCCAAACTCCGTGTCTCTAAGGTGTGATAGAATTTGGAATTCATGTATATACAAATTAATTAAAAGAGAGAGGATGGATAACTCACCAGTGTCTCAAAGCAAGCTCATAGCGTAGCAAGATGAGGCCCAGGGAGCAGCGCTCAGGGGCCTGCAGCTGCCACATGGCACAAATCTTGCGTCTTACATGGTTGATCAATAACCGATGGTTTATGTGATTGCCATTAACTCTCAATTTAGCTGAAACTAGTTTTGACATTGAGTTATGGCTGAGGCTGACAGAGTGGTTTCTGCCAATGCAATAACATTCCTCCTGAGGCTGATAAAGTGGTTTTATGTTGACTCTCTTAATTCACGTGTAGAAATTACTATTCTGTGTTTGAGAATCATACCCATCTGCAACTCTTGGTAGCAATGCAGAATGTTGGGCCCGCCCCGCATATAGGGAAGCAGGCTTTGCTCTCTGGTAAGGTGGTCAGGGGTTTTGAAGTCACATTGAATTTGAAAGGCCCTGCACAGAGGCACATGAGGGAAGGCACAGACCTCACCACAACTGAAGGACAAACTCCACAGTAGCTCAGGATTCAACCAGGCTACCCATATCCACCGGGTTAAAGATGCTCAAGTTTAATCAAATTTTACCGACACCAGTGCTGAGTTCATTAACCTACAACTAAGACTGCGACGAATGGCTGGTTAGCATGTTCCATCATGTGCCACATGCTGGAGACACAGAGATGCATGAGACATCTTGCTGCCACCAAGGAGCTTGTGACGGCATGGTGTGGCATGTGATTTTCATTCTTGGATTTCTTCATCTTTCCAAAGATGTGGACTGAGTGTGCCAGAGGCAGAGGGAGAGACTGCCTGGTTCTACCCTCGGGACTCAGGGATGCTGTCCTAGAGATGTCATTTGAATCTGACATCGAAGGATGAGGAGAGGGCTGGTGACGGCGACTCCTGGTGCCAGTGCACTCACCTCCCTCCTCGCCTGCTGAGACGGAGGATTTCTTCTTCCCCTTCTCCTGTGATCTTCCTTTTCTTTCCTTCCCACTTCTCGCCCTTTTCCCCAGCTTTTAATAAGTCCTACACGGTGTGTTCCATCATGATTTCAGTCAAGTTCTACTCTAAATGCATGTTTCCAGAAGAAGACAAAATCACTGTAAAGTTTTTGCCCTCAGTGGGTCGACAAGAAATAAAATACGAACAAATCCATACAGTAATAAATTGTCACACGTGCTGGGAAGCAAACCGATGGTGGGCTGCAGTGGAGAACAGTGCGGACAGCTTATGTAAAGAGGATGGTTGACATTTAAAATGAGCAAATACATTGAAAAGAATCTAGCTTCATTAAAAGCAGAGAGAAAGAGTGTCCCAAGCAAAGAGACAGGTACATGTCAATGGTTAACAGGTAAAAGAATCTAAAACTGAAAATACCTTGCTTGGTACATCGTTGCCCAGGGTGGGGAAGACAGTGCTGGACACACAAGTTGAGTTACCTTGAGTTAAAATCGAGAGTCCAGAGAATGGAAGACATTTGTATCTTTTTCTATGAGCAATGGGAAATCATTGGAGGAGTTTCAGAGAAAAATATGTCTTCAAGCTTTTTGTATATTAAAATGGCTCCAGGAGGCTGGGGTGGGTGTGACTTTGTGAGGGATAAAGCACTTATCTAGTGTGGGTGAGGTCTCACATTCTGTCCCAGGCACAGACAATGAAAAGGCCCCAGAGGTG
Source organism: Ctenodactylus gundi (assembly GCA_004027205.1). Lineage (NCBI taxonomy): Eukaryota > Metazoa > Chordata > Mammalia > Rodentia > Ctenodactylidae > Ctenodactylus > Ctenodactylus gundi. The sequence goes on along the minus strand of PVKB01002595.1, from coordinate 212,881 downwards.
TTAATGTTGGAATGGACAGGGGTACGTTGGGGGCAAGATCCGCTCGAGGTTTGTTGAGTCAGCATAGCTACCTTTTCTTCCTCTGTGGCATCTGCCTGATCACTATGGTGAATAATTATAATCCTATCAGGGATTATAAATACCCTGTGCGGTATTATTTTTCTCCCTAGAGTAGTGAAATATGAACTCCATGCAGAATCAGGAGGCTGAATCTGGCCTCCCATCTCCACCCATGGGAAGTGTCTTGCCATGCCTACAGACCAGAGGGCACCGAGGCTGCCTGAGCCACCTGACTACCCACTCTGCCACTCTCCTCCAAACAGTGTACTGGAGGATGAAAGGAAACAGAACTGCTCAGGACAGCCAAGCTTTCGGCCTCCAAGCACTGGAACCAAATAGTATATTTAGCTATTATTACATGAATGTCTTTCACATACACTGCATTACTGTAAGTGCCAGACTAAATCAGAAAGTAAAACAGATAAAACTCCGTCCTCCTTGGTTCCACGTTCTGTTGATGTGGAACAGAGGGGGCGAGGTGAAGGTCTGAGAAGACCAACGCTGACTTTGTCAGGACCCTTCTCCCGAGGAAGAGAAGGAAGCTGAGGTTGACGAATTTTTGTTCTGTTTTCTGCCCCATGCATAGCTTGCCCCTTAACGTCTTCCTTTACAAAGGAAGGACAACTAAAAATCTGACTGCTTAGAGCTGGAGGAATGGCATAGTGGCTAAAGCATTTGCCTTTCAAGCACAAAGCCCCGAGTTCCATTCTCCAGTATCACAGAAAGCTGGACGTGGTGGCACACATCTATAATTCCAGCACCAGGGAGGCTGAGGTAAGAGGATCGCCATGAGTCCAAGGCCAGCCTGGGCTACATGATGAGTTCAGGACCAGGACCAGCCTGGGAAACAAACAAACAAACAAAACCACCTAACTGCTTGAAGGAAGACGTTTTACCACTCCGTGGGGTTATTGTGTCTTAAAGGCAGAGAGCAGGCACCATTGCTCTTTTGTATAATTGCCTCCTTCATTCAATAACTATTTCTCATTGTCTATTTTGTTACAGACACTTTGAATACTAGCGATAATACCAGAAACGTATCTGTCACCATTTCGGTATTTAGGAAGCTATCGTGTTCATTAGACCCCCAAATGCTTTTATTATTGAAAAAAATAGACGTGCCGTCCATATGGTGGAGAGTTCTGTGATGGGATTACTTCAGATGGGAAGGCGAGGAGCAGGCTGTGGGGGACGCGGCGCACAGGCAGAGACCTCGGTGGGAAGCGGAGGGAACTTCAGTCTGTGCCAGAGAAACAGCGCAGCAGACAACTGAGCAGCGTGAAGGGGGCGCAGCGAGAACAGACTGGATGGCATCAGAGAACACTGAAGGTCAGGGAGACGGCAGAGCCTGTGCTTCGGGGAGGGGTGTCACAGACACAGGCTGGTGCCCGGCGCGAGGAATTTCTGTCACTGAGGAGGACACTGGACTAACTTCAAGTGTGAGCAGAAGCCTTACCGTCTTTGGAGAGGAGCCAGCTGATACGATTTTCATTTCAAAAGGGTTATCCTGGCTAAGCGAAGACCACTGAGGTTATAGAGGAGGGTTTGTGATTGTGACTCAGTCCAAGCACAGACACTACTGGGGCATTAGTTTTGAAAACCATTTTGAAGATGACGCAAATTTGAACCAATGTAGTAGTGGTTGCCGGGCTCATGAATACACGGAGTGACATTTCTTGCAGTTTTGCTGACACAGTCAGAACTGCAATTTCCTTTGGGATACTTGGGCATTGAACTCAATACCCAATAACATGTAGACGTTTGTCCAACCCCAAATTCTGCGTCACAAAGACCAGGAGTGCCTATGACGTGGGGCAGTCCCCATGGTCAGTGAAGAGTCCTGGCCAGGCTCAGAATTTCCAGTAAGCTTGATTATTCAATTCTTGATTTGTTTAATTCTGGATCTCTCTCTTTCCAAAGTGTTCATATGACTGACTGTTTCCAGAGTCTCTTGCCTTTGAATGTCATTTGATTATTAACAACCATCAATTATTTATTTTTTGTCAGACACGATTTTAACTGGCCAATAAGCTGAATTCGCTCCACAACTCCATGAGTTAAAAATTCTTAATACTTGCATTTTATGGATGAGGAAATCATGACACCCAGAGGTTAGGCTGTGCAAGACGACGGAGTCACCATACAGCTAGCCCAGATGTTCTGATTCCAGGGCTGAAGCTTTTAATCAGCAAACTGAACATCAGAATTAATCACGGAAGTCCTAAGCCTGTGCTACTCCTGACTTTTTGAAAGTGCACATCTCACACACGGGAAGAACACACCTCACCCCAAGATCAAGGCACTTATTTAATTTCCCAGAATGTTTGCTCTAATTTTGCATTACTAATCTGAGGTTTTGTGAGGCAATAACATTAGAAGGTGTTATAAGCCACCCCGTGATCCCGTAATGATTAAAAAAGGCAGTGATCATTATTCATCTCACTTTTGATTTGACTCCTTACACATCTAAGAGTTTTCCCAGGCAGGATCCCAGCCAGATCCCCATCATCTCAGAATGCACATACGGTGGAGATGAATATGCCCACCAGACTGAGGAGCCCACTGATGCCAAGGGACATCATGGGGCAAGGGGAGTCACAGTAATTGCTTTTCCCAGGGATGATAGATAAGCTAATATTGGATGGCCACATGTCCCTTTCATCATATCTCCTCCCTACATCTCTGGAAGTCATCACCAACTCCTCAGGGGATGCATCTGCTGAGCAGAGACACGACTTCCAAATTCCACATTCTGTTTGAGCCTTCAGTGTACACACCCAAAGTTGTTTATATTGCATGTCGGTGAGCTGAGATTTCTGTGTTCTATGTCCTATGTTCTTTCCTAGAGAACGGCAGGGACCAGGCTAGAATTTGCACATCTGAGACTATTGGGATTAATTTATGATATAAGAAACCTCAGCTAAGACAAGGAACATCTACAAGCTTAATGTGTAATTACTGGTAGAACTTGGAAAATGGTAGAATGTTGGAGAAAAATAAAGCTGTTATTTCAGTTTCTAGATATGTCTCATTGGCACTTCAACTAATGTACTCCCTCAGTTTGCATAATCCTTAGTAACCACACAGAACAAACCTTCTGTACTTGGGTTTTTAGAATACAGGACATTGTGATTCTCCAATCCAAGGTCTAGCAGATTTTAGATGGTGATCAGGAACCAGGGCTTGTGGCAGCCCAAGAGATGTGATGTTTGGAAGCACTCAGAGGTTTGTTCTTAAGGGAGGCAAGGCCTTTAGCCGCTTATTATGGATGTGCTACTCAAGTTCCATTTTCTGATATAGCCCAAAAGCAGCATGGAGATGGCGGCTCTATCTCACCTGTGCTAGTTCTGAAGGTCAGGGGAGGGTCCCAGTCAGCCCACAGGATGTGGATTGTGCTCAGGTCCTATTATCACTTTGGTAACTGAGCAACTGAGATGTGACTCTATTCCTAGAGGCAAAGTGCAGACCAGCCCAAAACCACACGCAAGTACGACACGCAGACCTAACGTGTCTCTCAGTCTGAAGTCTGAGTCCTGTGCAATATTCGCTCATTTACTGAAAAAGCACAGAGAACTCTGAGAGGCTGAAGTATGAGGATGACAACCTCAAGCCCTGCCTTGGAAACTGAGTGATTTAGTGAGACTCTGGATTAATTTTTAGAAAAGAAACGGGCTGTTCAGTGTTTCTCTTTTGATATCCACTTGTTTGATACATTTTATTTTTGGTACAAAGTTTCCCTACTAGCTACTTCACCATTTCTGAGACAAATATCCACGACCTTCAACTTAAAGGATAAGAAACTCCACGTGGCTCAGGGTGTTGGAAAGTTTCAGTCTATGATCAACTGGTTCCGAGGCAAAAATATGGCCAAAGGCCATGGTGAAACAAAGCTGTTGTGTTCATGAACGCTGGGAAGTACGATAGCTTAGCAAGAATGCCTGGGGGGAAAGGGCCAGGAGTGAGATGTTGTCCTCAAGGTCACACCCCACCCGTGTGGCCCTTCAGGACACACCCAGATGTGGGCTTTACTGTTCTGTGTCTGCTGCTCCTGTCAAGTCAACAATCACAATTAACAGTCACTCTACGTTAGTGCTCAATGGGGTAATGGCTATGATGTGACTACATCCAGGGGCAGAAATCTTAGAGATCGCTCAAGATTTATGTTACTACACTTGGAAATATCAGACTCCCAATCCCTGATTTCTACTTCCATAATAGCTGGATCTTTATCTTTGGATCTGTGACTTGTGGCTTTGCATTTGCTTTGAATGTGAAATTCCATTTAAATTCTGAAGATTTATGACAGCAAGTAACAGAATATTCAAATAATGTATGAAGCAGTCAATGCATTAAACCATGTGAAGTCAGCTCTTTCTGAAGGAAGGTGGCAGAGGTATGGATTCCTCAGGTCAACAACATGATCAGAGACAGAGCGTCTCTCTGTCACCTCCTTTCCTACCCTCAGGGTGGGCTTGTTGCCAGTACACCTCTTATATAATGATTAAAAAGAAGTTTTTTATTCTGGTCCTAATGTTCTCCGTAAATGAAGCACAATAGAAAATAAGGAGCATTGAAAAGAGTTTCTTTATGCAAGACTTTTTTAAATAAGGAAAATAAAGAAATAATAAGCACTGCTGTACACCCTCCAACTATATTTCTTACGTTGGTCACATGAGCACTCGTGGCCATGGTAGTGGAGGCTGGGGATGCTAGTAAGTGACTGTGACAATGGACAAGGGAAAGGTGGATGGCTGAGCAACGTCTGTGCCCGGGGCAAGCGCGAACTACCATCAGCCTGAGGCTCTTGTGTGCCTCTGTCCTCTCCAGAGGGTCAGAGGAGCAAAAGTTCCAACTCATAATATTGAGATAGATGACAGGGTTGCTTGCTTTCTTTCTCTCTTCCCTTCTTTCTTTTCAAAATAGCTGATACAATTTCTGGCACTAAGGTTAGTATGAATAATATTATTTTTTACATTTATCTAGAAGTTGAAGTTCTAGGAATGTGAAAGATGAAATATGCATATTTTTCAAACTCAGGAGTAGATGGGAAACTTGGATTCTAAGTTCTCCGGAATAAAGAGCGTGTGTCCCTTTACCAATACTCCCACTTATTATCCAGTGCACGCACTTACTATACAATAAGTAATTCTGCACCGGGGAACTTGAGTTGTGAGATCAAGATCTGCTTGCAAGACAAGAACTGAGTCAAGGTGCGTGCATGTGGAGTGTATTATTTTATGGACAAACATCAATTTTACAAATTCTTTCAGAATCAGAACTTTAAATCAGATTATGCAAAGGAGAAGAGCTGAAACAGGAGAAGAAAGGAGTGAGAGGCATTAGATGTTGTATTGTGGATAAACCCCGAGAGAGATTATAAAAAGAAAGCAAGGGTTTTCCAAACTCAGTTTCCAGACTTTTAACATAAAAGTCTTAGCAATAAGATACCCAGTACATGTAGGGCAAGCATACAGAAACAGTTTAAACATGACCTACACGTAACTCAGGGTTTTCAAAAGAAATCGTAGTCACTACAGATTTATAAAGCATTTTTTTTTTGCACCAAGCTCAACAACATTTTCATCTGTGTTTTGATTATGAAGCCACCAAGATAAAGGAAAATAGGTTAGGATTTAAAACCAAGGAGACCATGATTTGACCTAGATTCTACCCAGATGATGCATGAGGGAAACTTTGCTCTGCTACTTGTGGCTTCTGTGTCCTTGACCGTGTCAAAGTATTAGGATTGAGCTGTTAGTTTCAGGAAGAACTTAGTTTAGATTCTGTCTCATGGGAAGCACTAGCATTGACAGGTATTAACCAAGCCTCTGGTTGTGTGTTCTATGTCCCTCCTTCGTAAACCAGAGGTGCGCATGACTACCTCACCCAGCTTCTATGTTTAATGCGGTGCGAAGCAAACATGCAAAGTCTTTAACAGAGGCAAGCAAAAGCAATGAGTCAAGACCTGGTAATCGTGGTTTGGAATGTTCTTGATGCACCATATCATTTTGATAGAGCTTTCATTTCTTCTTCTAATTATCATGTTATGAAGATTTAAAAATGAAATTGATTTTCTCCTGAGGCCATGTGGATGGACTTCAGCTGATCTACGAAAAGCACAGCTTATCACATATGCACAAGTGGATCGCGGTGGAATCACCTGGCAGATAGGACAGGTGGCAGGTGCTGGAAGGCCAACAGACAGCTCTTCATTTGCCTTATTTCCCAGAAGACACAGGAATGAGATGTCCGGAGATGGTGTTTCTTTTTATAGACAGTTCATGCTTGATCTCTACTTCCTTTGCAGGGAGCTGCTAATTAGGTAAAATGCTAATAAAGTGCTTAACATTTCTGGCTGTGAAAATGAAAGAGGAAACCTCATTTTAGAGTTCCTTAGATGTCTCAGGGAGCCTCACTAACATTTGGGAAAACCCCTAACTTCCTACTGGAAGCACTGGATGGTCTTTAGGAGATGGATCTGATTAAGAATTTCTTATTGACATTGGACCGCCCAAAGCACCAGGCAGCAGCGAGTCATATCCTGGCACGTTTCTGAACTTTATTTCTCAACTCATCCAAGGATTTCTTTCATTTATTCATTTCTCTTCAGTTCAAACTATCAAGTCATCTCTGCTTAACAGTGTGAGGTAGGGAGAGGATGTGATTTGTAGCTGGGCAGAGCTGTGCACTCACCCAGTGGGCTAAGGGGGTTACTTGAAAAGGTATGGGGGAGACTGAAGTCAATTTATATAAAGTGCAGCATTTAGCCTCTGGCCTGCGTATACTTGAGTCACAACATCTCATTTTGTGCTTGGTTTTTGAAGATGGTCTAGATGTAGTTTAGGCTTTTTAAAGAAGCTTAATTACTATAGATTTGTGAAGCAAACACATATTGATCTGTATCTATCAATATTCTTCTTTCCAAACTGTGAGGATGATTTTTCTAAACTGTGCTTTATCCGAAAAGTCTATTTCAGCTAATAGACCTTTTCTCCTTCCTTCAATATTCTTGTTTCCACCTACTGCTTTTTAACAAACAGCATGTCCACACCCCTATCAGTCAGTTTGCAAATTTTTAGAATCGTTGAAATTTTCTCTACATGGACACAGTCCTCATAATTCACTCCCATACTTTACCAAGATTTCACATATTGTGTACATATGTATGTTATACACGCACACATACATAGACACGCAAAAAGAAATCTATAATTATCCTATGAGTTATATTTTGGCAAGGTGCTTCACATGAGTTTACCTGTTGTGTTTATGCAGTCTTTACTAAATATATAATATATTAGGTGCGCTAGTGGTAAGCAAAACTGAAGACCATTCTCATAACACATGAGGGAGAATAGGATGTAGTAGTCAAGTGCTAATCAAGTGGCTAATTAAATAATAGAAGTACAGGATATCAGAAGAGTATTTAACAGCACGAAACAGTCTAGGAACAACATGCAGCCCTGTCTTGTGTCCAGGACTTTGTTTCTTAGAGGACAAGGATCAAAGCTGATGAGTTATGAATGATTCTTAAATCAGAATACTCAGTATAAGAACTAAAAAAAAAAGAAGCTTCAGCTGTCTGGTGCGTGCGTGCGTGCGTGTGTGTGTGTGTGTGTGTGTGTGTGTGTGTGTGTGTTTCTATTGTCTGTGAGTATAGGCATGAGAAAGAAGACAAAGTGGGCTCAGAACTCCTGGAAACATGAAATATTTCAAATTTTGTTCTAAAATTAATTCAAAGTCACTGAAAACTTTTCAGAAATGTGTCTGCTCTAGTGAAACTGGGGAAATGCAGCCCCAAAAAAGAATAGATCTTGGAAGAGAGTGTTTGGGAAAGGAAGAAAAAAATGAGTAGATCATATTTTTTGGTGAGTGAATCTAATTACGAGTAAACTATATTCATAATCCAGTCGCTTTCCAACCTCTGGGTCATGAAAGAGGCACTTTAATTCTAAGCAGTTATAGGACGGAAGAGCTAAGGGAGGACCCACTCTCACAGAGCTACCATATGTAGAGAGCATGATTGCAAGTTGGCCAGCTAATGGGCCTACAGCAGATATTGCGAGTACAAAAATAAGCTTTTATTGTGCCAGATCACTATGATTTGGTGATGCGTCAGTTTAGAATGTCCTAGCTTCTCCCAGCTGGTAAAACACGCTTGCCATAACTAGCGGTATTTCCCCCCAGATAACGGACTTCAGAAATAATTCCCGACCTGCCTACACCATAAAGGCCACAAGAGTTTTCTCCTCTTTTTGGTGGGAACCAGCAGAGCAGCAGGATCTCGGAAGCACGTGGGGCTGAGGGAGGGGACGCCGAGCCCGGGGCACGCTTCAGGCACGTAAAATGCGTGAAGCGCAGATGCGAAACCACGCCATTCCGGAGCTTGACTTCTTTCCACAGAGTGGGTGGGCGCCAAATGTGGTTGGAATGATTAGAAATTGTTCCTATACAAGTGGCAAAGTCCCCGAAAAACCACACTTATCCCGTGGCAAGAGAAAGAGTATGAGTATGAATAACTTCAAATAAAGGACGTGCCTTCGAAAGTTTTTTCTTGCTGAGACGCAACACCCAACATCCATCACTTAGGAGAGAAAAGATTTATTTTATCTGGTAACAGCGGAGGCATGCAAAGGACACAGAGGTGGAGGAAGCTCCTTGTGGCATTGCGAACAGTAAGCCAAGCCTCCCAGACAGAAGGGAGGAGAAAACACACATGCGTTCACTCCCTGGGCGTTCCAGGGAGCCTTGGTGTTCCAGCTGCAAGCTCCTGATCCTAAGTCACTACATGCCATCTATCATCTACCACGTGTCTGTTTTCCACCACACACCTATAACCCACCTTATGTCCATGCCCATAATCCAGCCCTCCAGAACCTGCGCCCATCTCCTAACAGCACACACGTGGCTCCACGGTTGGTCTACAGCATCCAAACACAAGAGACTTTTGGTGGACATTTTAGATCCAAATCACAATAGGATGCTTCCAAGAGAATGCTTCAGGTAGATAGTTTGTATGCATATGTATGTATGTATGTATGTATGCATGTATGTGCATATGTTTATCATTCAAGAACATTTTAGCATTTATTTCTGTAATTTAAAAACATCTCTTTTACTGCAGTTTATCATGAAAACTTCACATCATAGGAATCTTGGCCTGAATTTCCTTTTTATAATCTTAACCTGTTCAAGTTTCCTTATGTAGACATGACAGCAGGTTATTAAGGCCTTTAAGAGACTATGAGAATCTGGACTCTCAGCTGATGCCTTTATCCCCTTTCCACCACTCCAGACTCTGTTCTAGTCTCTTTCTTATTAGGTGTTTGCTCACTGTGGGAGTTCAGTCTGTGGGTGAGTTTTGGGTGCTGTGTTGCCTCCTCCATCGCACCTGAATTTAAAAGGCAGTACAGGACCATTTCTCCCGCACATTTACATTTTACTCCTGGGGATTACAATCTGTCTGAAAGTCATCTTTCTCAGGGTTGATCACTATTATATAAATGAAATGTGAAAAAACACTGTTAGCAATCTCTCTGGATTATGGTTTAGATCTTTTAAAAATCTACTTTGCCTCAGTTCATCTGAAACACTTTGTATCTTGGGGAATTTTGTCTTGAATTTCCTTTATATTTCTCTATTGTTCAAAACTCTTTATATAGTCACAATGATGATCTTTCATAGCGTTCCTGCTAAAGGCTAAGAGAAGCTGAAAACCAGGAAGGCTCTTGTGTGGGAAGCTGGATGCCCAGTCAGTGGTCTTGATGGGGGGGTGATGACAACTTTCAAAGGTGGGGTGCGGTTGGCAGGAGCAGGTCGTGATGAGCTCATCCTTGTCCCCGGGCCCTTCCCCTCTCTGCCTTGCTTTGCCTCCAGTCCAGTATGCAGTGAGCTCGTGCCATCCACCCTGTGCTCCCCACCGTGATAACAAGGCAAGTGCATGGCTATGGACCGAAACCTAAGAATCCCTACGCAAAATGAGTTTTATCTCTTTCAGATCGATTTTCCCAGGTATTTGCTCAATGCGATAGAAAGACAATACAGCATATGAAGTTAACTAGAAGTTAATCCTAGGAAATTCTCCTCTTTCTCTTTTCCCAGCACCTGTTCTTTTTGCAGCTATTCTACTTGTCTAGGTGACTCCCTTGGTGAAGTTTTGCCGGCTAACCATCTCTTCTTATTCTTTCTTTTTTCCTTTCTTTCCTTCCTTTCCTTATTTCTTCCTTCCCTTCTTCCTTCCTTCTTTTCTCAAGTAGTTTTTGAGAGTCAGGCATGTTCCTGTCTTGTCATATATCAAAGAAATTTGACTGTGAATGGTTGGATTGATTTTTCTCATAATTCATCCATTCATGAGTCAGTGAGTTAGCAGACAGCCCAGGTTTAAGGCATGAAGACACAACAGCTGAGTCAGCTTATCTGGTCATGGCAGAGGCTGCTTCAGATAAAGAGACTGAGCTGAAGGCTGAGCACAGAGAAGGGAGGAGCCACGTAAATATCTGAGGAAATTTTATGTCCTATCTGTGGCAGAACAGAATAAGCTTCTCCTCAAGGTGAAGGGTTACTGAGCCAAAGACAAGAGGAAGCAGAGGGGTCTGCTTTCTGCCCTCCCTCTGTGTGCCTGAAAGCAGGACTGAATTTCACAGGAAAGAGCCTTCTGCCTTCCTCTCCTATTGAGGAGAAGAAAGATTGACCCCTAACTTGAGTCAGACCCCTGTGGGTCTGGAGAAGGCATCAGGAATCTGTAGGAAACCGCTTTTCTAGTTAGCTCTTCTGACCATTTTACCATTTTGTTGCTTTTCCACAAGATTCACTTACTTTGTGCTGTTATTTCTACAAAAATGTACTCTGTTGAAAATGCATTAAAAACTAGCACTCAAATATAGTTCTCTAAGAACTAATTATTCCATGAATGTCTCCATGGATAAGTGAAGAATATATGTCAAAAAATCTTCCCAATTTTTCTACCATTCCGTACTTAGTCACAGGGGTCCTCCCGGGTACTAGTATGGAAGTTGTCCCTCCTCTACTCTTCTGTATAGAAGGACAAAGAAAGTGTGAAGGAGAAGAATTTTTGCTAATTACCTTTTATCTCCAAAAGGAATTTACCTCCTCAGAAATAAAATCTTAAGTTCATGAAATAAAGAAAAATTTGGAAGAAAAACTAAGGTGGCCCTTCATACAGGCAAAGGGCTTCTCCTCTTGAGGTTGTCACAGTAAAAGAGGATGATGACTAGGTGACCACGCCATCTGTCAACTAATATTTGTCACCAACTTTAATGTTAGCATTTAGTCCTTTCTATAGGGAATGACTGGTTTGTTGGAAATGACTTCAGTGATGGTTAAAGTAATTTGGAAAAAAAGAAATTACTTGATAGGAAGCACTTTATGAAAGTGTAAAATTAGCTATTTGGTACTGTCTCCATTCTGTTTTGATTTTAAGTCATTTTCCCTTTAAGGAAATTATTTCAGAACCTCAGGAGCATATTTGCATAACACATGCAAAGAAACCTTGAAAAACAGCCACAACAAAAAACCTTAACAGAAATTCAATAAGGTTAAAATTTTCCTCTGAAAAGTGTTAAGTGGGAGGTGCGAAAAACAAGTTCAGACCATGGAGGAGCCAAAGCAGCCATATGTCCTTGAATACAGAAAGACGATGCATGAATCCACAAGGTGAAGGTCACGGACCCGCAAGAAGCGGGGACTTAGATTCAAGAGGAGGAAAGTTTCTTTTGAAATCTAGTGTTGGAATATGCTCACAGGAGAAGAAAGAAAGTTTATGTTAATGTAACTCTCACTAATAATGCAGCAGGACTGGTGGGCTAAGGGTTACATTGTAATTCAACAAACATTTGGTAGACACACGCTACGTGCCGGATTCTCCACTGTGCGCAGAGATGGCCGTAGTGGAAGTGACACTGAGCTTCAAGCTCATGGAGTTTATGATATTTAAATAAATATTTAAGCAAATGAGATGAATGCAGTTTCCAGAAGAGCAAACATCTGATTTGGAAGGAACATGCCATTAAGGGACTTAAGTCTCTGAATAGTCATGTGAAGACCTCCATCACCACCAAGCAAAGAGCACTCACTGATTTTGACTTGCAAGATAACTGAGAGTGGACCGGGATGAAATGAGCAAGCCCACAGATGTGGACGTAGAGGACACAGGGACCAGATCCCCATAGGGATGCACACACCAGGAGGGAGTCTTTCAAACTTCCTCACCGTAAAACCAGTTAGAAATCAGAAGCTGGGTAATGAGGGTCAGAATTATAATTTCAATAGATCCTTACAGCCCCAGAGGAACAAGCTCATAGAAATAAAGGTTGGTACTTGGGAAAGAAGAGTGAAATACCATTTATAAAACATCTCAAGATTACTAATTTAGGAGGACCCAGAGCAGAAGGAGTGAGGCATGGCCAGGATGATCTGGCTGGAAAGGAGAATTCAACACCATAAATGAACCTATATGGTGGTTTGGTATTGCATGGAACTGACCCAGGTCAGATTGTAGGGCCTTGTGGGATGTTTGATGCCTTGTGCTTTTGGTAAATGCGAGCCCATATAAGGTGAGCTGTTTAATAGTTTAGAGAAACTTGTTTTCATTAATGTCTAGCCAAGTTGAGTTTTATCAGTTTTATCAATGGCTTTATCTCATCTTCCACTTCTTTAATTGAATTTCATTACTGTACAACAAGGATAAGTATGATCATCAAATGCCCTGTACCAACCAACAATCCACAGAAGAATGATGTGAATTGTGCTGCCTCAGGTTGGAAGACAGAAGGGCCTCACCTTGGGATGATCAGCTCTGTGTAAGGAAAATATTTTTCTGCAGAAATCTTAGAGGTCACTCCTGTTGTCCAGATTTTAAAAGAAAATAAACCAGTACTTGAAACTGTGTGAAAGTTTTATCCACATTCCTACATATCCTATACTATTAGTATAAAGCATAAATACAAAACCTATCATTTGGCTCTAAATTTCTTAGTTTTTTTAAAAAAAAACATAGACCTATCCCCACAAATTCAGTTGCTAATTATATTCAGAAAGCATTCTGATACATTTCAGCAAAGAATATAAGTTATAAAAATAGCTACTACTTTATAGTACTTACTGTACTTAAAGATAGTTCTAAGAAAATACACATAAACATTTTCTTTTTAAACTTATTTTACCTTCGTGGTAACTGGAAAGGGTTGGAACATTATTCCAGCCACTTGAAAATGAGGGAGGTGAGTTGAGGGGAATTAACTGGTTTCTGAGTCACAGAGGTAGTAAAAGAAGCCATAGAGCAAGAGCCCAGCTGGTTTCTGCCCTTAGCCGACCTGCCATCTTGACTCTGTACTGGAATATTCCACCAAGAGAGGGAGTTCTGTCACCAGGAGTTTGGTCAGGAAAGTCTAATTTTCTATTCCCGAGAGACGCTGGAGGAAAACAGCCCACACCTCTGGGCTCACCCCTCCCCACATCTAACCACCAGTCAGGCATTGAGCTCCGCTCCAGGCAGCTCCCTCATGGTTACACAGGGCAGACTCTATGCTTCACTCTGATTAGCTCATTCCTTTTACTTAAGTCCAAGAAAACCAGGAATATCTGAAGAGTTTTCAGTTGGTGGATTTGACTTGGAGTCATCCTTATCTGATATGGAACCATATCTAATTTTTTCTAATTTTTAAACACAAGTTTGGGCGAATTACTTTGTATTTCTCAGACCCACATGAGTATGGTGGGGACTATAGTTCTCCCAAGGAGCAAGGAGGATTAGGTGGGCACTCAGTAAGCAGCTCGTATCTAACAACTGCGGTACACAGACCTTATTGTACCGGAAACTGAACTATTACCCAGCCTTCGTTGTACTTCTCATTTCATGATGGGATGTTTCACTTGTAGCTCAGGGGTGAGAAGCTTCCCATGGGACATGTCAGCCCTCCCCAGGACAATGGCTTAGAAAGGGCCATGACAGGCAGTCAATGCACGTTTCTTAGGAACTGCCTGGTAACATCTTACGTGTGAGGTTGTTCTTATGACAGAAGATACTGGACATACAGGAAGTTAGAGATAAAGGGATCTCCCAGAAATGGAAAATTTATAGAAAGCAAGTTTAATGGAAAATTTACAGAAATAGCAGCTGGCTCTAGCTCCTGGCTACTGTAACTGATCACTCCCCAGAACGAGTGGTTAGTAAGTGTTAGGTGGTTCAAAGTCAACAGAATGAAACATCTTTAGAATGGAAGACATTAAAAGCTGCTTGAGAATGGGGAATGTAGAACCCCGCCTCATCAACCAAGCTACTTATTACGAGGCAGCCCCTGACCCAGCTCCTCAACAAAAGCCCCTAGACAGAGAACTGCAATGCCCCCCCCCCTTTTTGGGCCCCCTTCCAGCCAGCAAAGCTTTCTCTCCCTTGTATCACCTCCCTATATTTTTATGAATAAATTGCCTTCTCTCTACCTTGCCTCGTTAGTCCAAGAATTTGTTTTTTCTTTACTTCATAGGAATGAGACGACCAGCCGAGACAGCTGCTTACGCTTCACGAACACAATGTCACGAGAGCATTCTGAAAAAGTGCAAATTGTCACAAGCCACATGGCTGGTATGCATCCTACTAAATTTCCCCTCCTGCACGGCCATACCCAAGTTACTCAATAAAGTTTCCTAATTCTCACATTGAAGACATTCTTCATGCAACTTTCTGTTTTCCTTATGACTGTAGCCAGTGTGTTCCCTGTCTTGTCCTTGACCCAGGATGGAGATCATCCATGACATGTGGTTCTTCCAAGACCAAAGGAATCGACTATTATCTAGAGAAGTGGAATCTGGTGTCAGCGGCACAGAAGGCAGTGCCATTACGGGAGCAACTGACTCCGTCTCTCTGGACCCTATTTTTCCAAATTATAAAAGTGTACTTGTCCTCTTTTCCCTTCACGATCATTTAGGAGTTCTAAAGACTTGTGGGATTTGTTAAAAGAAATTGTCTGAAGATTGTGCAAAGCCTTTACTCACTCAGTAGACAAACGCATTCCTGAGTACCCTACATTCAACTTTGTTTTAAGAATTGCCTGTGGTATTTTATTGACAGCTGTGTCACTGCTCCTTGGTAGTCCAGGTTCATGGACTCTCAACTCAGTTAAGGATAACACATTCAGAGTTCCGGGAAGATCAAAGCAGGTGGGGATAGACTGTTCCCCTAAAACAGCGACGCGGGCGCTTTATAAAGCCCTGTATCTGCTAGCCCAGGTGGCCATTTCTGCTCACACAGTTTTACTTCCTGGAGAAGCAGGCTGCGAGTAGGTGGTACTTAGCCATATGGGACTTAGCTACGTGCTAGATATAGATAAGGGAAGGCAGGATGGTGAACTAGGAGTGGTTGCTTATTTCAACTGTCCCCTGCGGGGCTGGGACCTTGACGCTGGATCTGCCCTCATGGCCTCTGGGACACCATGGCTAGTCCTGTCTATCTATCCTCACCTATTCTACCTGTCAATCTGAGAAACAAAACAAAACGAAGTAAAACACAAGAACAAGAATATGATCCCTTCTGTGAGGACTGAGTAAGTCTGATCGAGATTCTTAGTCCCTCTGACCTTGTTTCTCCTCAAAAGTTCATCAAAATCCCATCATCTGCATTTCTTCTTCATGACCCTTTAAAGAATAGTAAACTTCGTGTTTTACATCTTGGACACCTTTCACGTTGTGATATTTTTAATTCACTTCGATTTGTCTGGCTCTTTAATTCCTGAAACTTACATTATTAGAAAAAGAAAAAAAAACATGTGAAGACATGTTCATAGATATCGAGTTCCTGCAGAGGAGCCCAACGGGACAGGAAAGGATAGCAGGCCTCAACAAGTGGGACCACATGGAGCTAAGGTCCCCTGGGCAGCAAGTCAAAGCAAGCAATGGGCGGGGGAGGGGAGGGGGGACAGCGGAAGGGGGGGCAGCCTGAAGGCCTGGAGAACAGCTTCCCCAGCTACTCTTCTCACTGAGGGTCCATACCCAGAATTATGAACAGTTGCACACTGAATGCAACCTAGGGAATGAAAGAACAAATGAATGAAACAGACGCTACTCAAAAGAACTACAGGTGAACAATAATTGTATGAAAAAGATGTTCCTCATCTTTAGTCATGAGGAAAATCCAAATCAAAACTGTCTTGAGACTCATTCTTCTCCTAGTCAACATGGCTATTGTCAAGATAACGAAAGTAATGAAAATGCTGGTTAAAAGGAAGGGATAGAATGAATCTTTATTTTGTACGTTGTTGATAGGGGCAAAAACCACGATAGATTTTTCTAGGACAAATAAAATAAAATAAAATACTGTAGCTACTATAGCTAGATCTGTATCACTTATGCGTGTGTACCCACAGGAGCTGACATCCTCATGCCTGGTTTTTTCCTGTGTCACATGTCCCGTCTTCCTTTGCTGTCAGGATTGCCCCCTTCAGTTCCCACATACTACCTCAGATCACATTTTCAGCAGACCTGCTGGGCCAGCCGGCCATCTTTTGCCTTCAAGACCATTTTAATATGTTTAGTATGTTTCTTATTTTTTATTCTTGATATCTATCATGTTGTGACTTTTTGATCCACACTGATCGACCTGGTTTGTAGATATAGACAGGGAACTCTGGCCATCTTTACCCGACCATACCTTTTAGGCCAAGAAGGAGGTCTTCTCTGTCTTGTACGTTTGCTATTGCTGTGGACCCATTGCTGGGGTGTCCAGCATGCAGGAGGCCCCTCCACCCAGCGGAGAAGTGGATGAGGGGGAGCGGAGGCACAGCTCACAGAGCTTAGCCAGAAGGTCAAAGGGGCCGAGCATGTGATAGCCATGAAAGAGGGAGCCAGATAAAGAGGGGCGGGGAAGAAGCTGCATCCATCGCTCAGATTGGCCATTCTGACTTCCGGTTGTTGTTACAGACCAGTACAGACACGGGCTGCCCCTGCAGATTCACTGAGCGACACCGGATGTAGTGCAAGGAAAGCTAAGGCAGCGATCCTGAAAAAAGAAAGACAGATGATTTTTAAACAGCACGATGACTTTGATTGATAGCGAGAATGGAAAACAACATTCATCCCTAGTGCATTTTGAGTCACTTTACAGAACCAAAAGCTGAGATCCCCAGGGCAGGTGGCTGAAGGAGATAATGGAATTGCACTATTGGGATGTGATTTAGAGATAAGCAAGTCCTACTGGTTGATGGTCGGATCAGACAAGGAGGACACGGAAGTTAAGGAACTTCTCTAGGGGGGCATATAGCTGGCCAATTGCGTTTTCAAGAACTGGGACCTCTAGTTTCCCAACTCAGTGTTTTTCCTTGTGAAAATATTTAATTAATCTTGACCAATTCATAGGTGGTACAAGAACACTCTCTGACTTTCCTAGATATAATTTTCGCAGATCAAAACGATTGTACAGGATAAGGAGCCTCAGCAAGGAGATTCCCGACACCCACAGCCTGTCGAGTGTCAAGCCCCGGCACCACGCCGTGCTCGCAGAGGCGTTCTCTTCAGGGGCAGTTCCTCCTGCCTGCTCTGCCTGGCATCCAGCTGTTCTCTTAGATAAACCCTCTGCAGAGCTTAGCATATACATTTATTTTTTTCTTCAGGCGAGAGGTGGAATAACTCAAGCGGTATGGTGAGGCAGAAAAAGACCCACCAATGAAGAAGGAGGCGAGCAACAACTGGTCTGCCCTTCGGCTGAGAACCCTTCATCCAGGCTTCTGTGGTTAGGATTCCTGCCGGTCACTGACTTCAGGCACGTGTTTTTCCACCATATGGGGATGTGGGATAGTTAAATAAGCTGGCAGGAATATCTTCTGAACATTACTACGTGTATTATGGCTCTTTTCCTTAATATATTAGGGAAATTGCCCGTACTACACCTGTCCCAGGTGAAAAATCTGCATATGCATACATAATTAATGAATCTTCAATCCCAAAGAGAGAATTGCAAAGATGTATTACTGCTGAACTGTAGCGTTTTTTTTTTTTTTTTTTTTTGTGGCAATATTTCAGGTATAAGTGAAGACTCTGGAAAGGATGCCTGTCAGAAGCGGCTTTTCTGTTTGATGCATGTCTCGGGCCACCTGCTGTTGGACAGAGCGACTGACTTTCCCGTGTCCACCCATGGTCTTCCTGGATGTCTCTCACAGCGTTCTTCAGAGCAGGTGTACTCTTGCTAAGCAGGCAGGATGGGAGGCAATCTAAGTTTGTCATTAAAAGTAGATGGGCTTGAAATTGGGGTAAGAAATTTTTCAAAGGACATGGGTAACTTGCAGGCACAAAAAAGATAAACTTTCCTATCTGTGCTTTTTTAGAAAAAAACTTGGTAATTCCCATTGGAAGCGTTAACCTTTCATTCACAATGTTCTTGCTACCTGAAGAATTTTTCTGCTACTGCTCTCTGTATGTTTTACAATTGGTTCATCTTTTTCATTTTGTTATCATCTTTATTGACTGAAAATAAGCATGACACGGGAAACACACAGATATATGTTATAAATATATACAAGATTTAGAAGCTAAAGAAAACACCATCATAATGTGGAAATATTATGACTGAAAAAATTGAGACTGTAGAGGTATGCGTACATTCTTTCTGAGATTAGGAATTGTTAGACTCATGTGTGCCTACTTCTGGGCCTTCGTAAATTCACATAAGTATATCATAGCTCTATAGAGCATTTATAAATGATGCTGTGGAAATTGCTTTTCTCACCCCCCCCCCTTTGTCTTATTTGGAATTGTTTTCTTTTCCATTTAGACATTCAGAATTATAGAAAAATTCCAAAAATAGCACAGAGTTCAGTACACATCACACCCTATTCCTCCTACATCTAGTACCTTGTTTCTTACACTCAGCACAACTAATGAGTCAATGACAGTAAATTACTACTAACTGACGGCCCTACTTGGCTGGATTTTCTTTGTTGTATTTTTTACGACAGAGTGATCCACACTTGCTGCATTCAGCTGGGGGTTTGGCGTGCAGACATGATGCACCTGAACCGTTTCTCGCTTCCCTTTTTTGTCCTGCTCTTCTGTGTCCTCTCCGCAGGTCCCCTTCTCACCTCTACAAAGTTCCCCGCTTTCCCTTTCTAGTTTGATTTCAGGCTATCTGGCTCCCATCTTGACATTCATAGATTATTGTGTGCACATGTCTCTGAGTTTCATCTTTGTGGTAGGACATCATCAGTGTCACACTCTACCTCTACACTGAGTGTGAAGGAAATGTGTGCCAGTGAGGGCGCAAACCTTTCCTGACATGACTACCTTAGCAAATGTATGTCCCCCCAAATCACTGTGTCCTTGAAAGGCTAATTTAATGTTTCTCGTGCGTGATACAGGGCACGCACAATTAAGGCAACTAGCACCTGACGATAGATGCTTGCTAACTGGTTTTGTAACAACAAAAATTTCTTAAATCTAGATATAAGTTAAGACAGTGTGTTACTTTCTGGAAGTTTTTATGTTTATCTCATCCTTTGAATAAAAAATTAGGCGATATTGTCAAAGTATCATTTCTTTGAAGTATGTTTTGTTGTGTTTAGTCAAGAGATGTTGATTGTGAGCCTTTTCTACAACAGTAAGATGAGATAAGAAGATAAAAGGCATAGAACTTGATTTAGAACTTGATGATCAGTGGCTGGGGGTGGAGCTCTGGGGATGGTTCCATCCCTAGCACTGAAAAACACTCACAAAACACTGACATTTGTTCCTTAGTGTGGAGGGTCATGTTAGGGGGGATGTGCAGGCAGCCACAAAGGGGAAGGCCTCACGTTTTCGTTATTACCCGGACCAGACTGGGTGTGCGGTACTGGAGGCCACGGCACAAGGGGAGGGGGCCACCGTGGAGTGCGAAACCGGGCTTGCGGCACGATCTAGACAAGCATCCCAGCATGAGTCTGTGGCAGGTGGTGCAGTGGCTTCTTTCTCTGGAAGGCAGCTGCTCACGCTAATGAGGCTCTGTGAGAAAAGGGGGCCGTGAGCAAACATGACCCCTGTTCTCCTAAGACTGACATGTCAGAGAACATGTGGAAAGCTGCCTGTTGGGTGAGGAGAGGGAAGAGAGTTGATTCCTTCATGAAAGGTCTGATGAAATATGCCCACTGCAATCTCTTCTGGAGTTACAACGTATTCATCTCTGCTACCTGCCTGTCCAGTCCCAGCTTCCCGTCCCAGGTCCAAGCGCCGTGGCAGAGCTTCCAGGCCATTTCCTGTGCTGTCTTCTTCCTCAGCTGCATAGGGCCATCCCAAAGACTCAGGGACCGGGTAAAACCGATGAAAACATGTATTAAGGTTGATCCATGGCACCCGAGGGTCACACAGAAGGTAATGGTCCACATTGCCACACCATTCCTTGTCATTTGACATCTGTCCAAGATGATAATCTCCTGTCTTCCAGGATTAGATTCAATACTCTTTGAGTCTTAGTACATAGCAGAAATGACTTGCATGTAGGCTTGGTCTAGTGTGTGTGTGTGTGTGAGAGAGAGAGAGAGAGAGAGAGAGAGAGAGAGAGAGAGAGAGAGAGACAGGGAGACAGAAAGGCACAGAGAGAAAAAGAGTTTCTGATACTTCATGGCAGTAAAAGAGACAAATAAAGGCAACCAGAATTACATCATTGTGAATAAAAAATAGATATGAAGTTGGATATAACTTATTTAGTTTAATTTCTGTTTCCACACCTCAGGAAAGTTGTTAAATCTTTCTTGGCAGCAGGTAATTTTTTTATTTACAATAAAAATAATATGTTCCACTGAAAGGAGTGATTATATGAACTAATTAAAATAATGTCTTAATTTTCTGATACATAAAAGATACTCGATACATTTTAAACATTAATTGCCTTCCCTGGTATGGGGGATTTCTATGGACATTTCTATTCTGACTTACTTCATTATATAAACATAATTTTCTCATATTTCCTTCCTGAAACCTTGCGTATTTGCTGTGACATTCATCTTCGTGACACAAGCAGTGCGGATGCAGATGGTGTGGAAGGTGCCAAATGACAACTGTGTGGAAGATTGCACTCTGCATATTAGCAATATGACTTTTTGATATTTGAACAGCTCTTGTGTGTTTATAAAAAGGCTACAGAGATGTTCCTTCTTTCTTACCTCTGTGAGCTCTGAGCTTACCTTCAGCGTAACAATAAAGAAACTAAGTCAAGGGAGGCTTGAATGCCAGCCGAGGACATGGACTGGTGAGACAGGAATGTAATCAGAATCCGGGTTTGAGACCAGGTTTGCTTGCACACCAGCTCCTATTTAAGATTAATTGCAAAATGGGAAATACTCATAGAGAATTAACATCCAAAATTAATCCATTGCATTTGATAAAATCAGCACAGCTATTCTAGCAGCTTGGGAGATCCGAAGCAAGGCAGGCCACCTCGGGTAATGAGCTGATCTCAGGAGACAGAGCTGAGAAGAATGGCGGAGAAAGCTGGATTTGATACTGTCGGAACGCTCATAAATGTTTCATAAGGACTCTACGGAACAAGAAGATAAAACCTCCCCAAATGACCTCTCCTGATTTTCTTATAATGGAGAGATTATAAATCCAGATGAAACATCAGGCCAGAGTGAAGGCCTGCTTTTTGAAATTCTGAAAATGCCGTGTCAAATCCTTTCCCTCTATCTGAGCCTGCATGCTCTGCTCCTCTCCGCACTGACCGAAAAGAAGGTTATCAGATTGTCACCTCAAGGACGGCGGTGGAGTCACCCAAGGAGGAGGGCTGGCCACCCTCCCATGATGGGGTGGCTGTATGCCGGGTAGATCCTCTTGGCTGAGCCGGCTTCGCTCGCAGACTCTGGACAGCTGTGTTTGCCACCTGACCCTTCTAGTTCCATGGCCATGGCAGGGCAGCAGCCCGTCCAAGAATGAACAGCACGCGTATTCAGCACGCAAGTATGCCCTGGAACTGACTGGAAACTGTTCCGCCAAATGTGGCGTATTTCTTATGAAAAGCAATATTTCTATTCATCTCATTAATCGAATATATGAAAAAGCAAAAAGAAAGTGAAATCAACACTTTCTCGTGAAGCAGATATACTTCGTAGGGTGTCGTGACTTGCTGGCATACATTTTCCTTGAGAATAGCTTATTTTTCCCCCAAATCCATTTCTGCATCAATTTCAGTTTTCTTGATTATACCAGGATGAATAAATCAGAGTGTTCCAAAGGTCATTGTATATACAAAAATATGAAATATAATATAATATTATTTAAATTTTTGTTTACTCAAAATTAATTTATCATAGTATTGAAGAAATGCTAATATTATGAGAAAAATTATGCAAGCACTAAATTCCGTAGATAAGATATCCCAAAAGTCACCATACATAGGAAAAATTAAGAAACATTTGGGACCCATGTAGAATCTTATTATACCTTTGTCTATATCCATCTTTATGAAGATGGCATCTGCTTATCGATGTGAGTAGGTATGTTTAGGACACAGTACTTATAGATATAAAATATGTAATTCATAATCTATTACATGTGTAGTGTTTCATTATATGTCTCATATATATATATATATATATATATATATATATATATATATATAAACACGTGTGTATTCATGTTACAAAAATTTGCATATAATTACATGCATATATACACACTCACACAATTTAAACTGTGCTGGGAGCTAGTGAGCTCACCCACCCTGCTAGGCTGACATACCTCTTATACACACTTTTCTTTTGCTTACAATCTGAAAACGTAGGATAGAAACCTTGCTAAGCAGTCACTTAATGCCGAGGACTTAGCATCTGACTGCTCATTCTGGACACACCCCCAGCAGTCTGATCTGCCCTGGGTAGGGGTGGAGGTAGTATAATTTCTATGAGCGCCTCTGCGTTTTGCTAGCCTTAGCAACTTCCCGCTGCCCATTCACCTGATAAGTCCCAGCCCTCCTGCTGGGGTCACACCCGAGCCCACTCTCCTCAAGGTTTCTCCAGATCTTCTAGGCCACAGGACCCTTCTTTGGACCCCTAGACCTACAGACGTTTGCAAGTGTAACCCTGTAATTATTACTCATGCGACTTACCTAAGAAACCATTAATTGAATGCCTTCATCTTGCCCATCTACTGTGCTTATGCTGAAAGGCGGGGGCTCACGAAGCTATGTGTGAGGGGCACCACAGGATTTAGAACTAAGTGCTGAACTCGAAAATGGGTGCATGATGTGAAAGTACACAATACTGAAGACTTGGAATCAATGAAAGACTTGGGTGTTTGCATTTCCACTCTGCTGGTAAAAGCATGCATAATGGATAAGCTGACATTCCAAGATTCTGTGTTGTTTTTTAAATCATTAAATTTAGTAACTGGATTCATATTCTTCCATCTGCTTGTCTATATTGAACGGATCATGATAAAAGGTAATTTGTCCTATTGTTATTTGAAAATTCATGCTTGCATGACTATGTGACTCAGTAGAACTTCAATAAATATTGGTCGAATAAATAAATAAGTGACTAAACTACTTTCTGTTGTTCCTTGTTGGCCTTTTCCTTGGTATGACGTTAGTTCTTTCCATACATAAGAAATCTTCAAATGTCTCAATATGAGCTCTGTGTCTCCTGGGTCTTTTCTTTTCTGAGCTGCTGCCCTGGGTCCCAGAGGTGGGCCCATTGATTCCTCAGATCTCTCTCTTCTAAACACATCCACACTCTTCCTTCTCTCTGGCACGTGCCCTTAGGTAGAGGTGGGTCAATCTTAGGAAGAGGTGATTCTTGCCTTTCTTGTAACACAAAGTGAGAAGTAGTAGAAAAACCTACAAAAAGTGGCTTGAAAAAATGAGATTCTAGAATGTATGTTCAGGAGCAGGGCTAGCAGTATTATGCATGACTTCATCCAGTTCAGTAGGGCAGGATGGTTGTTGGGGCTGTGACCAAAATCCTAACCTGTAATAAAATGGGGTGCGTTGAGTTTTCACCTCATATACAAAATCCCAGATGGTAGGGCTGAAAAAATAGCTCAGTAGGTAAAGCGCTTGCTGAGAAAGCTCAAGGCCCTTTGGGTTCCCCCGCACCTTGTAAGCTGAGTGTGGTGGCACATGCCTGTAATCACAGCACTTGGGAAATTTGGCTGAGGCAGGCAGATTGTCCCGAGCCCAAGGCCAGCCTGAGCTACGTAATGAGTTCAGGACCAGCCTAGAATAGAGAGTAAGACAGGAAGAACATCGGATGGAAGCGATTCCCCTCCATGGAGATCTTTACCAGCAAAGCATATAACATGAAAGTTCCCAGAAAGGGAGGCTAAGTTTGTGATGATGCAGTTATCAAATCTAAGGTTGTCATGAATAAGACTCCTTTTGGTCAGGACAGAGTATATTTGAAGTTAATTCTGAGGTTTCTAAAGATTATCCCAATTAAGGTTACCGGGACAGCACAGTGGGTGTTGTGACATCTACATTTCAGATGAAGAACGTTTTAAGTTTAAACGTTTTCCAAATATTAAATAGAAAATATTATAAATAAATATATCCATTCATCTGAAATTCAAATTTAATTGGATATACTATATCATATCTTCTTCATATAACAACTCTTACCTAAGTGGTAACACATTCATGCATTTGAATTTGTGAATTTGGGTTCAAAAGAATAATTGGATAACAATACAATTTTTAGAAAGTTATTGAGAGTAAAGGTAATAAAATCAGGTAGTCATAAATTTTGATGATAAACCTCAATATGTAAAGATTTAAAACTTACACACACACGCACACACACACACAGATGTATTATTGTAAAATAGTAATGTCACTTTTCAGTTAAATATATCCATGATAGATTCTGTAGCTATTTTTAAGTTGATGCCTAAAATCGTACATTTTTACATTGTGATATTTTGATAAATATGCATAATGTGTAATAATTGAATTAGGGGCATTAACACACACATTATCCCAAGAGTATATTATTTCTTTGCACTTTGAACATGCAAAGTTATTTCTTCTATTTATTTGAAAGTTTGTAACAGATTATTATTAACTATAGTCATTCTTCTATATTATAGAATATCATAAATTATTCCTGTAATATTGACACATAAAATCAGCAGTGTTTCTATATGCTAATAACAAGCTAACTGAAACAATGTCGGTTTCCCTGGGTTGCTGGCCACTGTTGGCCACAGGTGATCAGGAACCAGGAAAGTCTGGGGGAAGGGGTCTCCAGGGCGTGAGTACTAGGGAATCACATCCCGGAGGCTGAATCAGTGCTAACCGCTCGGTTATTGGAGGGAAGGACCAGGCTTATAAGCAGTTGAAGGGAGGAGGGTCGCCCAGGGTAACAGGGCAAGGGTCGTTTACTGATTGGAGGAAGTTTGGGGTCTGAAAGTCACCTAATTTGCATAGTGGGCCTCTTGAAACCTGATCAGGCAATTTCTGGTAAAGGTCTTGGGGTAGGGGAAAATTGGGGATTTGAGTAGAGTGAAACCTGAGCTGTGGGCGTCCTGGGCCTGGAATGAGAGAGAAGGGCTCCACTCCTGCCAGTCTCCAGAGACAAGATTATCATCAGGATCTGAGCCACCTTCTGCCTTCAGTCATCCAGGGCCTAGCCAGGGTCCCACAAAACAGGGTCAGGAAGCTATTCTCTTTACAATAGCTATAAAAACAGACCAAACCAAACCAAACCAACCAACCAAACAAACAAAAAACCCAAATAGGAATAAATTGAACTCATGGATAGAAATGTTAAAGATGAAAAAATATATAACATTAAGAAAAGAAATTGAAAAGGACAGGAAAAAAATGGAAAGACATTCTATGTTCATTGATTTAAAGAATATTATTAAAATGTTCATAGCTAGCCACAACTTATAGACTCAAAGTAATCACTAACAAAATATGATGATATTCTCCACAGAAATAAAAGTCTAAAATTTGTATACAACCACAAATGTTCCCAAATCTGAAGCAATCTGAGCAAAAATAATAAAGCTGGAATCATCAAAATGTCTGACTTCGAAAAGTTCCATGAAGGTTATTTACCATGTGACACGGTACAGGCAGATGGACACAGAACAGTGGTAGAAAAGAAAAGAGATAACTTAGAAAGAAACCCATGCATTGTTTTGTTAACTAATGTCTGACAAAGCTACTAGGACTATACATTAGTGAAACAAGTTTTTCAAACAAGAAGGGGTTGAAAATTACATATTCAAGTGCAGAAGAGTAAAATGAAAATTTCATCTTAAACATATGTTAAACTAAAAGATGAATCACAAAGACTTAATTGTAAGACTCAAAACCTTGAAACTACTTATACTTAACTGAGGGGAGGCTGGAGGAATGGCAACGGCAGTTAAAGCATTTGCCTTGCAAATGCAAGAAGCTAAATTCAATTCCCCAGCACCACATAAAGCTGGGCATGGTGGGTGGCACATGTCTGTAATCCCAGCACTTGGGGGTGCTGAGGCAAGCAGATTAAACTGAGTCCTGGGCCAGCCTAGGCTACACCAGTGAGTTCAGGACCAACCTGGGCTACAGAGTGAGACCCTGTCTCAAAAAGAAAGAAAGAAAGAAGGAAAGAAAGAAGAAGAAAAAGAAAACACAGAGTAAACACTTCAGGACATCAGTGTGGGAAAAGATGCTTTAATTAGGCACCTTCTACTAGTTTTGTTTGGGCTTTCCAGGGCAATTCTTCATGTGGGATTCTGGGCAAGTGGTTTTCTTTGGTAAAACAGTCATGGAAACAACAGCAGCTGATGGCAATAATTGTACTAGGCCATAGAAAAAGGCCAATGATGACGGGGCTGATTTGTTAAGAAGACTCTTCCTGCAGATCACAAAGACTCAGGTCTGTTGGAACCTGGGGGAAAGGCACCCTAAAAGGCAGCTCAGGTTCACCCTGGCTTGTAGGGACTGGCTGAGAGCTGTCTCAGGAACTCTATTCTCTGGCACTTTCGGACTTTCAGCTTTGAATCTGGATGCTTCCCAAGGTCCACAAGTGAAACGATTAATCCCAAACTTTGTGCTACCAGGGGACGGGGGTCCAAAGCTTTTTCAGTTCTTAGGCTCTGACATCTCCAGTAAGTATAGAGATTTAATAGAGGCGTACACTGACTGTTAACACCAGCTGCCCTGATATGTATATCAGCATGGAGAAATATAGATAAATTCTGTTGTAACTTTTATGCTGTGTATAGACATATATTTAGAACATATGTAAATGAATGCAAAGTATTTATTTTTATACTTTTAGTTGGAATGCAGCTAATTGCATGAGAAATCCTATAATTTTTAAGCATCTAATTCTCTCCTCTGAGTTTCAAGTTCCCATTATCTTCTCCACAGTTGGTCTCATGTACAGCAGCGAGAAACTGTGGTATCGTAGTACCATGTGTCTCAACCTAAAGACCAACACACTCTCCTTCCAATTTTTTCTCTCCAATTCTGCCACTGTGAAAGGGCTCAACTCCCAGGAGGCCAATAGCTTCCATCAATAAATTGCTAATGGACTTACTGGGTTTTTACATTACTGTGAAGAAGTCACTTGGGGGGGAAGTGGCTAAAATAAGATCACAAGAAATAGCAGAATAAAGTGTTTTTAAGTTTTAAAAAGAAATCAAGAGAATAGAAATATTAGTATTCCATGAAGATATGGATATAATTTAAAGCACTGGATTTAATTGCTGGCATGAAACATTTTTGAGGGTTTTTTTCTGTAAGAAAACACATTACTCTAATTCAGATCTTACAGAAAGTCTATAATGGGCCAAATTTACCAAAGGAACTTAGCTATAACCTAAAGTAGCTATGATATCCCACAGTGTAAAGAATTGTATTTCACAGATGTATTGAGAACTACATTGGGCCACCACACTACTTATAGAACTACCAAGATAGTTTCATATAAATGATATTTTTTCTTGGAAAGTGAAAGTTTTACTACTTGTAAGAAACAACTAACAGTATATGAAATAGAAATGGTTGCTTCTTGGCCTTTCCTTCCTTGGCTCTCGCTCTCAGAGAATTTGGCGCTGTGTCTTGTTGAAAGAGCTGCAGTCAAGGCCAGCACCGTCAGCTGGACCCACTGGCTAACCAGCAAGGACTCAGAAAAGAGAGGATGCTGCTGTGGAGCAGTGTCTAACACCGAAAATGTGCTTTTGGTAATCTGTGTGGACCTGGGTTTATTCCCAAGCGTGTTACCTTACTACGCTGGCGTCATGGCCTTATGGCCTCATGAACAATCGTGTGTTCACATGCATCTTGATTCTTAGGGACGAATGGGTAAGATTATCTTAAGACGCACTCTTCGGACTGCTTGAGAAGTTTCAGGTGCTGATGGGTTTTGTGAGATGAGCAAACAGAGTCAAACACACTCCAGGGAGTTGGGCTGAAAGATGTGGATTTCAGTGTCAGGGCCATAGGACAGATATAAACGTGGGAATTGCGAACATACAAATGTTTTTGAATGAGTGAGGTGATGAAAGAAGAGAAAAGAAAGAGGGACACGATAGACCTAACCCGAGAACAAGGCCAATGTCACCCCAATCCCAGTGATACACCCAATCTGCCTGTTTTCCACAAATTCCCTTGTTTCAAATTTGGGCAAGATACTCTTGCTCTGTCTTTCTGATTCAGTACATCAGGCATCTCTGCAATTGGGGTGTATCTGAGGCTGTTAATTAGTTGAGAAGAAGGGATTTGTAATCACTCATTATCACACTCACCCTCCAGCCTCCAGCCTTTTGTCCTCTTTTGTAAACTAAGGTCTCCTGTCTTTGGCTCACCACCCTGCACATTCCAAACCTATCCTACATGAGGAAAGTCAAGCTATGCCCACATCCAGCTATAAAGACAGACTCGGCAAACTTGACTTCAGTCCTGTTTCCAGAGCAGAAACTCAGTGGGAGACTGGTGTGTCTATAGTGGACCCCTAAAGGTCTTTGTCAGTCCTGGACTATTCCATACTGCTCATTAGTCCTCTCTACTTTTAGTCCTATAAAAGTTTTAGTGACATTCAGGAAGTACACCTCCTGGAGCCCCGTTTGTGCAGTTCAGGGAGAAGTGATTTGATCTGTTTTAAGATTAAATTATTAGGATTAACGAATCCATTATACTCTCAATGCGAGCCCCACAGGGAGGAACCTCCCTCTGCATTTAGTTAGTTCTGTCCAAATAATTTGCCGGAGATGCACAGGCGCATTACTCAGTTTATGCCTTCTGCTGTGAATATCACCCTTGAGTGAAATCAGTGGTTTCTTCAGCTTGTCTCTCGGAAAGCATCTCCACCCACCTGACTTCCTCTCTTTGGAAGCTAGCAACAAACCATAATTTATTTCCTTTGTGGTTAATCCCCAGGTCCTTCCTGGACTGACTGAGCTGTGAACATCTAAGATTTATTCAGATGATTAAGCCTGAATATGACTCCTGTAGGCCACATATGGCGTTAGAACTGGGAGGAAATTGGAAACCATTATTGTGTCATTCAGAGATGTAATAAAATTACAAAGTAGGGGTGGAAGGGTACAAATGACACATTAGAGAGAGAAGACTGCTGGGGATGAATGCAAGTGTTTTGTTTACATGTCCAGGTTAATATGTAGGTTAGACAGATTCTGAGAGTATGTTTTGAACTTTTGGACATATTAGAGTATGTTAAGAGATGTGAGATAGATGTGTCTGTGAGTCCTTTGTGTGCCCGAGTTTGGAGAGGTATTGGGAAGACGAAGATGAAATCTTCCACACTGCATACACAAGTGGAAGCACTGAATCAATGCTTGTGTCACCTTTCCATTGCTAGGACAAAACATACAATTTAAAGAGAGAGAGGTTTTTTTATGTTCGTGATTTTAGAAAATTTGGTTCGTGGTTGGCTGGTTCCACAGCAGAAACTCATTGGTAGAGTGGTAGAAGCCGGGCAGGGGAGAGTAGTTCACCCAAGGGTGACAGAAAGAAGAGAGAGAGAGAGAGAGAGAGAGAGAGAGAGAGAGAGAGAGAGAGAGAAACAAAAAGACAGAGAGACAGAGACAGAGAGAGACAGAAACAGAGAGAGGCAGTCAGGGATAAAAATATACTCTTCCCATGACCTTACTGGTGGATTTGTACACACACGGATAAGCACAGCGCTACCTATGATCCAATCACCTTCCAGAAACCTGAACTCTGAAGACAGGAGATGTTTTCAAGAACATTTTAAATATAAACTGTTGTGGTTTGGATCTGGAGTGTTCTTCAAAAGCCCTGTGTTTGGAAATGGTGTGATATCTCTGGAGCAGTGTAGTTTTGGAAGGCGGGGGCCAGGCTGGAAGAGTTGGACACCTGGGACTTAACCCCAAAAGGTTTGAACATTGAGCTTGACCAGGAAGGGCCAGAACACTGGGGCAGGGCTGGGAAGAGTGCATGCCAATTCTTCCCTTTCTCCCGCACTTGGCTTCCTGTTGCCAGTGCCGTGAGGAATTGCCTCCACCCCCACCTCGGACACGTGCTGGCACTATTACAGGCTGCCAGTGAGTGGTCTGTGCCTTTCTGAACCTGTGAGCTAAACTAAACATTTCCTCCCCTAATCTGTGCATGTTGGGTATTTTGTCTCAGTAATGAAAAAATAACTAAGACAAAAATCGTAACAGCTTCGCTCAGCATTACATAGATCCAGAGAAGATAAGAGTGGAAGTAGGTAGGAAGATTGCTGCGTGCCCGCCTGAGCACCATCTTGAGTTCAGGACCAGCCTGGGCTACAGAGTAAGACCCTCTCACAAAAAAGTAAGTTAATTGCAAAAGATTGTTTGACTTAGAAATCAATCCAATAAAGTAAGAAAACTTGGAGAATATGAATAGGACAATATGTACCTCCCTCTGCTGAAAGACTTTCGTATTAGTACAAGAATGTGATGCAAAATATTGAAGAGAGCCCTCTACTTCTTTCCAACCTGGCCTAACATGGTTTTCAGGATTTTCTTTCGCTATGATTCGGTATTTGGTATCATCACTACTTCCCACAGAAAGTAGCTCTTGGTCACCTTGCTTTGCGTTCCTTCCTCTGATCACTTGGCATCCGATTCTTGCCCCATCTTTCAGGTGTACCCAGTGATCCTTCGACCCTTTCGACTTGCCTGGCCGATTGCAATTGTTCAGGGTTCCTTTCTTCTTTGAACATGCCCAGTGTTCCTTCCTGAACTTACCACATTTTACGTTTCAGTTTGTGCTCTAAATTGAAGCACTTTCTCTTCATTACCAAAGCTTTTGCCGTCTTTCAGTGAGCTTTATCGTTCCTCTTTCTTAGCAGAGTTTGACTTTATAAGCAAAAATTCAACAAGATGCTGAATGATAGCCTCATCTGAACTGACTGTTACAACATGCAAGGAGTTTTGAAGAGAGCAAAATAAGTGGAAGTCTGGTGCACAAGGCCTGGTGAGTATGGGAGGAGGTGTGGCTACACATCCCAGCCGAGCTGCGGTAATTTTTGAAGGGTGGTCAAACTTGTGAGATGTCCCCCACTGTCATGATGGGATACAACTCCTTGACTATTAGTGAGCTTTGGACATTTCTGGGTGATGGATTCATTCAAACTGTCCAATCGCCTCCAGCACACGTTCAAATTGATTTTTTGGTTTCTTGGTAGGAGTTCAAATAAACACAACACCTTTAAAATTCCACCAAGATCGGAGCATACCCTTCCTCTGGTGAATGTCTGCTGTTGATGCTGTTGGAGGAGAATCATCAACGTTGGGACCAGGACCATTCGCACATCACATTGTTGGAAATGATCCACTTCTCCTCAGTCTCTTCAGAAAGCATTGCTTCCCCTCCAATTAATGAGCACATCGCAGATGTTTATGCGCACCATCAAATGAGCCTCTTTGAGTTCGTGAGCAATTCAAATATGGAGCTTGCTTACATATCCCAGCTTCTTCAGGTGGTCGAGAACGTTTGAGTGATGGCTGTTCAGTGTTTCTGCAATCTCTCTCATATTGGACAATGTGATTTTCTGTATTGTTTCCCTAAATTGTGTGGAGAAGAAAGACACCATAGCTTCCTACTGTGCATGCGAGGTGACCGGAATCAGATGGAGGATGATCGTTCTATTCTTTTATGTCCACCCATGTTCAATTTTTAGTGTATCTATGTGATACATAGTGGGTTCCTTGAGCTTGAGTATTTTGTGCACACATATATCACCCAGCAGGCACCCAATCTCATCTGATGTGGAAAGCTAGCAGGATTGGATCTGGCCAGTAGTCGGGTAGGAGACCTCTTTCTTCCCTTTCTTCTCTGTGTCATGCATCACTGAAGCATCATCACACCGTGTCCTGGGTTACAGCACAACGTGGGTGAACTCAATTGGGTGTTAGGTTTGGAGTCAGTGTTGCAAGACGCTTAATCACCAGACACAGAGCCTGAGATGAGGTACAAATCAGCTTCGTGTTTCTTGCTAATGGTATGGTCTTCAGCAGTTGCTTAAACAATTGAATTCTAAAGTTTCAGATCCACAAAATAAAGGAAAAAATAGCAATATCCAAAAGAGGGCTATTTTAAGGGTCAATGAGATAATCACGTTGTGTTAGAGCTCTTTGTAGATAGATGTCAGTTGATGGAAAGCTCACCTGCGTGTGGCTTGTGTCGGAACGGAAAGCACCAGCATTCAGACCACAGCGAGTCTTCAAACAGACTGACGGCGGATGGGTCTGAAAGCCTGCCTCTAACCCAGGTTCTTCTACCGGTGTCTTGGATGAAATGAGAAGCCCCAGGCAGAGATCGCCGGAGCCCTTGTTCCTGCTCATTTTCCCACCTTCCTGAGCCGGGAAAGTGGTATGTTGGTGAGCCACTGACAGCATCTGCCTGACTGAGGTTTTGGTCACTTTAGCATGAAACCTCGAGAACCCATCCTCCCCTCCTGCAAACTTACTAGTCAATGTTACTTTCAGTTGTGTGCACTCACAACGGCAGAGGCATTCGAAGATCCATCTCTCCATTCTGAAGCTTCTAAAAACAAAACCCGAGGGCAATAATTTGCTCCAGGTTTTTATCACGATAACCAAAATATTGTAGTGGCTATGTATGAGGGTGTGGACTGAGATACTGTGAAAGACATAGAAACAGGAATGCAAATTCATACATGCAAAGTCTCTATTAAATATTAAATTATTTTTAGTTTACTGGAAAAGATTACATTTAAAAAAATACAGACTTAAAATTTTTTGGTACTTTCCAAAATTTCTTTTCCCCCATTTTTATTAGTGTGTATATATATGTGATACACAGAGGTTACATTGAACCCGAATATTTTGCTTACATATGTCAAAGTTTCCTTTTTAAATTTAATGTAGTTTATTCAAAATACATTAAAAATTTTCAAGCATTTCTCAAGTGATAAGTTAACAGTAAATTATTAGACTACAATTTCTTTTACAATTTGACACAAAAATCTGAAAAATCAAAGGCTTGTCACCAAAGGACTGAGTAATTAGAAGGGGAGGAAAGACAGGTGAGGAGCTGAGCCATCTGTCATGAGTGTTGCATGAACAGCATTGGGAGAGAAATCATGAAAGCAAGAAGACTGGGCCAGAGGATCGAGAGCAGAAATAGAAAAGCTTAGTGCTGGGCTAAGACTGAAGGGGACAAGATGTCTTGGACGTGTCAGGGGAGGCTTTTCCTCCCAGGAGAGGACCAATTGGTTACTTCATTGTATGAAGAAAATAAAATAGGCGTGCTTAAGACAGCCTTGTAAATTTTCTTTAGCTTAAATGTGATCATGCATGTTTATATATGTCTGTGTCTGAGTGCACTGTGAATCTCAAAATCTGGAATGAACAATAAAAACAGATAACAAGGGGGGAATTATTAGTGTCCAAGTGACAGCAGATCTGGGTGAACAGCGAAATGTTTAGATTATGAAAGAAAAATAAATTACAGGGATTTGGAGTGTCTGGATATGCCTTCTACCTCAATGGAAAGATTTCACGTGGTTCTAGCAAAATTGTTTGTATTTATAGTATATTGATCTAGTTTTGAGTCTCTTCACTCTCGGCAACCAGATGAGTAATTTGGATAATTTATTTAACCTATGACTTCTTCCTTATCTTTATTTGTTATTTTTTCCCCTATAACATAAAAAGTGACTACGATTTTGTTTTGAGGATTCACTGTGCAACAAAGATAAACTTTCCACAACATAATAGACATTTGATAAATTGCGGCTGTGTGTCGATACCGTATTCTGCTTTATCATGACGGTTAATTCTTTGGATCAACTTGACTCGGCTCTAAGGTCGAAAACATTGGGTGAAATGTTATTCTTGGCACCCGTGAGGGTGTTTTGCATGAGATCACCCTTGGCATCAGCAGTCTAAGAAGAGTGTGTGGGCATCACCAGCAGGGGTAGGCCCAGCGCAAGCAACCAGAGACCTCCACCGAGTCAAAATGCAGCGTGAGGGAAGTCTGCCTGACCATCTCGGAATGGAAATGTTCCTTTTGTACCTTTGGACTCAGGCTGTGTCTGGAACTTCCATCAATAGCATTCCTGATTCTGAAGCTTTCAGACTCTACCTGGGACCCTGTCAGCAGCCACCCTGGATGCCAGCTGGCCGACTACGCATCTCAGCATGCCTAGTAGCCCCCCTGTAATTGTAGGAGATGAGTCCTGACAATCTCTCAGTAGATAGACAGGTAGATGAAAGGACAGAGAAATCACATGGCGATTTTCCCTGGAGAACTGTCACCAACATGGTCCCTAAGTACTAAAGAGTTTATCCTCTGCAAGTGGGCTCTGAATAGAGTCTGGAGAATGTGTGTCTTGTGGTTTATTTAAAAAAGTAAAAGGGAAGAGGAGAAAAGTGGGTGGATTGAGAAATATCAACAGCATGCAGGAACAGCCCAAGCAGAGGGGACTGCCGGCCTGTGGGTAGTGACTGTCTTCGGCAATTAACGGTAAATTTTAGTGGGACAAAACGGAAAATCATGGAGAATATGCCCCAAGATGAAGTACAACGCGTGAAGCACAGGTAGGTGGCACGTGTCCCTTGAAGCCTAGTCTATGTTGCCTTTGTCCACACCACCCTTGGGACACCTGTCCCCCACTCAACCTGAAGCCACACACTCCTGGAGCAAGAGGGCTGCTGGTGATAGCAAGATGGGCACAGTCT
Organism: Ctenodactylus gundi; assembly: GCA_004027205.1. NCBI lineage: Eukaryota > Metazoa > Chordata > Mammalia > Rodentia > Ctenodactylidae > Ctenodactylus > Ctenodactylus gundi. The sequence goes on along the minus strand of PVKB01002595.1, from coordinate 177,700 downwards.
AGCTGGCACCAGGAGGCACCAGGTTATGCTTGTGTACAAACGTGTGATGCCCCCACAAGGGCACTGGAAACAACGCATGTGGGAAGACAGGAGAAGGTATGAGCCATTTCCATCACACTCCATTAGTGCCCTGGGAGTTCTTCCTTAAACAGTGTAGCCCAATGGGATCAGCACTGCATTCTGGATCCAAAAAGTTAAGCCTGAGATCACATTTTAGAGAAATACCAGATAAACCATGGCAACAAAAGAAGAAACCTTTTTGTTTTTGTACTGAGGACAAAATGTGGTGTGAAGCAAATTTATTTCCTGGTCATGGGCCAAAATTTCTACTGTTTCCTGATACATCATTTAGTTTCCATTCCGTCAACAGTGAGGGGATCGCCGCATTCTTCACAATGTGCAATTACATTTTCTATGGGCATGGGGCTGCACTGTCTATGAGAGACAGACAGTGCCGTGCCTTAGTATTTAAGCTTGCTCTGTCTCCTTTACTTTCTACAACGTTGGTTAGCTGGGGTGATCACACTGCAGTCTGGAAATTTAAATGAAATGAAATGATAGTAAAAGACAAGTTGCTAACGATCCCCTACAAAGCGCTTCCCTGCACCTGGAATACACTTACCTCACTGTGTGTGCCAGTTTCTGAAGCCATTCTCAAAGTCTTCTTACCCGAGTGTCTCTGTTAGATTGTTGTGGCTGCCTCAGTGGCCTGAATGGATTAAAAATGCATGCTTTTCATGGTCATTTTGACTTTGAAAGAGAGCCTGAAGCCCCGCAGTGACAGATCTGGTGAATGAAGTGGATGAAGACACTTCATTGTGTTTTATGAGCCTGCATTTTCACCCCATAACAGTAGGTGGTAGCAGTCAGTGTGCCGTGTAGTGTGTGTGTGTGTGTGTGTGTGTGTGTGTGTGTGTGTGTGTGGAGTTTGCATGCCTGTATATGTATGTATGTATATGCAATCACACCCTGTAAAGATATTCACAAAAGAGGACTCCAGACCTAATTTGGAATGTTGGAAGAACGCTGATACAAGTGTGCTACAAGTGAAGTGTCATCTGCGGAAGCAGATTCTTTAAAATGTTTCTTTTACTGTAACCATTTTTAATTTACACACCCACTGTATTATTTGATCATGCCTTGTAAGGACTTGTTTTTCTGAGCCTCCTTTTCCTCTTTCGTAAATGGGAAGGCTATCATAGACTCTGCCCTCCCAAGGTAAACAGGAAGTCTATTTCATGGCTGTTAATGTGGTGAAGATCCTCTCAGGGCGCTGGCACTCGCCCATGCGCAGCCCCGTTGTCTTATCCAGACTCTAATCTCCTACACAAAGGAGGCTGGCAAGTTGCCTGGGAGCTCCGTAATGTGGCCCTTTTCAAGAGGAAACACATTTTCACACATTAAAATAGGAAACTCAAATGAGTCATTCTCTCCCTGGTGACCAAAGTGTTTATTCAGTAAACATTCCCTCCCTCCCCCAAAGGCCCTTTTCATAGTCCCCGCTGCGAATTATCATTCGACATCTTATTACATGAATTCTGAGCAGCTATGACTCTGGACTAATGGGGTCGCAGCAGATCTATTTTGAGGATGGATTCATTAGATGCTAATTGCACTAAAAGTGTCCAAGCTAATTCCCACCTCTTCTATTTCCATAATCCTTGGCCCTACACAGTAATAGCTAAACCCATCTGTCTCCATAGAAACAGAGGAAGCCATAAAGGACCCACAGAGCTTGACTCAGCTGAAGGAGAAAGTGCCTGTAAGTAGGAAGTAATTTCATTTTATACGAGTCAGTTCTCTGAACAGAAACTTCCCAAGCAGACTGTCAGATCAAGCAGGATGCTGGGCAAAAATTTCAGGGTTTGGTGACCACTGAAGGGGTCACAGGAGGAGGTTTGAAAGACAATAGGCCCTGCAAGGGAGGTGAGGGCTGGGTTTCCAGTTACATCAGAACATCCGCCAACATTCAGAGTTCAGAAAATCAAATATCAAGGATCTTGGGTAGCATTCAATCATCCGGTCATGACAGTCCGGCTAGTCCTTTATGCTGCTCAGCTCTGATTCTCCCAGTGGGAAAAGAGCACGGGAGATGGACAAGTAAGGACCACGGTTCAAGTTGTGTAAAAGCTTGCACTCGTTCCAGGGACAGAGGCAATAACCACGCTGCAAAGAAAATACAAAAATGATTTCAATCTCAAGAAGTGTTGTGAAGCGTAGGAAAAAGGTAAGGCAAGAAACAAAAAGACAACCGGAAACTTGTTCAATTTGAGTGGACAGAGAAGGTGTTTTTGATAGATGACAGACCATGGGAGACAGAGCAGCGGAAAGGCAGGGTAAGATGAAAGGGAGTATTGTAGTTGAAGACAAGAACGCCTGTGAAGGTCTGTGAAGGTAAAATCTACACAAGAGCACAGAGGAGCCCGCGAAGGACCACCCGAGGAGCCCACCGAGGACCAGCCCAGGAACTGCTGAGGTCATCTGCATTTCACGCTGGACTCTGAAAACAAAGCGCAGCACTCATTTCTGTGGGTTGACCAGGGCATCTAAAAATTAGGCTTATCTGTTGTGCTGTAGCCTGTTACATGTACAACAGAAGTGTGTCTAAAAATACATACCATAATTCAAAATGTTTTATTGTTAAAAATATCCTATTATTTGATCTGTTGAGAAAGAAAGGCACTAATTTATTTGCTCGACACACAGTAGCCATAAACCCTCAATTTGTAAAACGTGTACCGTTTACAAAAGATGACAATACAAAGTGATACAGATTAAGGGACTCTGGCAAAAATGAAAGAAACCCCTTGTCTTTGACAGACACGGACAGGTAAGTGCTTCCACACATTGGCCTTTGCATGTCCAGAAGGAAATGCATGATCATGGAAAGATGGCTTGCGAGGGGGAATTGCTCTGTAATAACAGTGAAGATGCTGCCACGAACGTACTGTAGTCCTAAACTTCTCTTCGTATGTCCAAGGCCATTGGATATCTAGATTGACGTTCTAAGGTGATGGGTATGTAAGAATACAATTTTAAAAAGAAAATACTAAATCAAATCCAATTGGTTAGTGAAGTCATTTAAACATAAATCATTACGTTATTTTAATGTTATTTTATTTCGTAAATCATTATGAATTTAGAGCACATATATCTCCACGATTTCTTCTTTAGGGAACTTTTGAAGTCCATCATTACAAAAGGCATGTGTGTGTCTACGTGTGGCATTCATGTGTGTGTTTATGTGTCTCTGTGTGTGCGTACCACACTTTTGTGTCATATGGACTAGTTTGAGAAAATAGCTGCTGTGGTATTTGTCCCGCCTCTGGTAAGGGCTCATACAAGTCGTTAGAGACAGATGAAAAGTCCCCTTTGAATGGGCTGGGAAAACACCAATGAGGAGAGCTGCATTAGGCCTACAGCATCAAGGCAGCTTCAGAGCAGTAGGAGGTGCCTGTGCACAGAGGAAGGAGCTCTCAGAGGATTCAGCCAGTCTACACTCCTGAAGTGGTGAGGTCCGAGTGCTTTTTCCAGATGTGGATTCAAAGTTCACAGTTGCTCCCTCATCAGGCTGTACCTAATCTCTAGACTTCTTTTCTTTCAGATTCCAGAGCACTCAAAGGTCTCTTGTTGGAAGGTCCTAATAGGCAAACACATAAGGAAAACGATTCTGCAAGTGTGTTTTGGGAATTTTCTGCTATAACACCATGGAAACCCGAGATGGCTGTTGTGATGATGAAATGACAATAGAAGATCCTACATTCTTGTTCACCACAGTTTGTATGAAATGGAAACCTAACAGCACCTGAAAATTCCACACATGTGTGTTACGTATGTATTTTGATGGGCATAGATGTATCAATGAAGTTGCTGGCAGATGGGAAGCATTAGCAAGGTTGTGCGCCAGGAAGTCCCGGATACTCACAGAAACGTGATTTCAACAGTAAAACACTGACCTGTTCTTTGCCAAAAGTCTAGAAATACTGAACCACGGGACAGCATAAAATCTGCCCCCTCGAAGCTGCTAGGACAATTGGTGCCACTTGCACAGGAAGTCACCTCCTTTTGCCTGCTACACCACGAGTGGGAGTGGACCCTCGGCTCTTGGTTTTTGCTTAGAAGAAGGCCAGGTGCCCACAGGGGATACCTCAGGATTTCTGGGCATGGTTTGGGGACTACCTCCTGACAATCTGTGTTTGAAGACCTTAGAACTCTCTAAATTTCTGAGAACCACTGAGAACAAAACATTATTTGACTAACTGCTCCAACAACCCCGAGCGTACCTGACTGACGCTGCTGTGGCTCCAGCGTTTTTCATGCAAGGCAGAAATTGGCAGAACACGTCCTCCCTTGTCTGCTTTTGAGGAAGTCCTTCAAAAACTGTTTCTTGCTCACCGGAATCGGAGTGATGAAAAGACCTAGCGTGATTTAGAAGTCTGGATGCTGCTAAGAAAAGGAAATATGGGCCTGGTTTGGTGGCTCAGACCTGTAGACCCAGCACTCAGGGAGGCTGAGGCGGCAGATTGCAAATTCAAGCCCAGCCTGGACAACTTAGCAACTCAAAGAGAAGTTGTCTCAAAAGGAAAAAAAAAAAAAAAAATGGGCTGGAGATTTAGCTCAGTGTGAAGACCCTGGGTTCCATTTCTAGTACCATAAAAATAAGTAAATAAATAAAAAAGAGACCTAGGCAGCTGGGCCCGCTCCACAGAACCTGTAGCATCACAGACGACACCATTGAAAGCAAGAGACTGCAAGTTCTTGAACATGTTTTCTTAAGAAATAATCAAATAAACAAAATAGAAAACCAGGAAATGAAACGACTAAAACACAGTGATGGCTGTTATGACAACCTCTTGGCCGGCATGCGGAGACGAGAAAAACAGAGAATTTTGCTCAGAGAGTGAAGGCAGGCAAGATGGCCACCTGCAACGCTTCTACTTGGCCTGCTGTCGAAAGGCGGAGGCAACAGCTGGGGAAAATAAAGAACTCCGAGTCAGGAAGGGAGAATTGAAATGATCTCTGTTCGCAGACGATATGGCCTCACATATAGAAAAACTCTAAACACTGGCCATCAGATGTAAAAACTAACACATGATTTCAGTGAATTTGCACTATACAGAGTAAGTATGGAGAAGCCAGTTACTTTTCCATAAATTGACAACATAAAAACTCCAAGCGGAGTACACCACGCCTTGTTTACAGCAGCATAAAAGCAATAGCATGCTTAAGAATTTTTTAAAAAGTCTAAAAATTAAGGGCTATAATATAAAGGCATCCACTGATCATTAATCAGAATAATTAATATTGTTAAAATATCTATACCATTCGAAATGATGAACAGAATTAATTTACTACCAAAATCTCCATGATATTTTGTTTTGGAGAAGTTAAAAAAAAAGCAACCTTAAAATCTGTAGGTAATTATGAAGCATCTCGTGCATAATCCTGAGTAAAACCTTAAGATGAAATAACAAAGCTGGAGTTTCTACAGTTCCTGATATTCAAAGTTATAGTAGAGAAGACAGAATTGTCCTGGAGTGAGATGGATATGTGGAACCACAAAGCGAGCCACAAATATATGGGCAACTATATTTGGTGCACTAAGGAAAGGGTTGTTTTTACTTTTAAAAACAAGTTTTTGGAAAAAAATATTCACATACAAAAAATATCTGAAGTCATTCACAAAAATAAAACCTAAATTCAATAATACAATAAGTATAAGACCAGAAACTGTAAAATTTGTTGAAAACACATTGGAAAAAACATGAAAGAATTGACCTTGGGAGTTATTCCTTAGGTAAGACAGTGAAAACCAGAGGTGATGGGAGCGAAGTAGACACATGTGGCAACATCAAACCAAAAAGCTTCTGTGAACTAAGGAAACAACACATTGAAGAGAACCTAATTATAAGATAAATTGTTGCAAACTATGGTCTTAATTGTTATTTTAAATTTGTTTCAAATTTCCCGTGTGTGTGTGTGTGTGTGTGTGTGTGATACTCAATGGTTGGTTACATCGAGTTTGAGTATTTTGTGCACATACATACTGCATCAACATGCTAATTACTTCTCCTCCTCACTTTATTTTCCCCCCATTTTATTGATATGTATACGTGCAAAATTTAGGGTTTACAATGGAGTTGAGCCTTTTATGCACATACATATCTTGTCAAGGTGACAAGGACTTTCCCACTTTCCTTTTGTCCCTCTCCTACCTACCCCACCCTCCCAGCCCTACCCTCCTGTTTCACTTTGTTTTTCGTTTTAAGTTCCATAAGAGTTATGCTCTGGGACTCTCATATCAGAGGGACCATTTGATGTTTCACCTTCTGCTTCTGACTCACCTCACTAAGCATGATGTTCTCAAGTTTCTTCCATTTGCCTGTAAAAGCCTCCACATTGTTGGACTTTATTGATGCATAGTATTCCATTGTGTATAAATACCACAATTTGTGTATTCACTGCTCTGTTGATGGGTATTTTGGTGACTTCCATATTTTAGCTATTGTTAGTTGTGCTGCTATGAACATGGGTGTACAAATATCTCTGTTGTGTGTTGTTTTGACCTCTTTTGGATATATTCCCAGGAGGGGTGTCGCTGGATCGAAGGGGACATTAATTTCTAGTCTATTGCGAGCTCTCCGTACTGCTTTCCAAAGGGGTTGTACAAATTTACACTCCCACCAGCAGTGCAGGAGGGTTCCTTTCTCCCTGCAGCCATACCAGCGCTGATTGCTGTTTGACTTGCGGATATAGGCCATTGCCACTTCCCCTCCTCACTTTAAACCCTCTCTCATCCTCCCACTCCACCTTAATCCCATTCACATCCCCATTTGGTCCTGATCAATTTCTATGGATTTGCAATCACATCTGTGAAAAAGTTGTGGAAATCCACTGTGATACAATATGCACGCAGTTAAAGTATTTTACTGGGAACTAAGCAAATTATTGGGTGGGGTACATGTTATATTATGTCGTACTTGATCTCACAATGTAGTGTGTAGGGGTAGCATGTGGGGGGTGGGTGTTAAATGCATATTGTAATCTTCCCAAAGGGGCAGCTGCTTTGACCCAGGGTTTACAGGCCAGTCATCCACATATAAGATGACTTAAGGAGGTGTCACCTGGTGGGCGTGACAGTTGGTCATCATATTTCAACCTCACCACATGAAGGAGCCACACCTACTGGATTAGTAAGCACGCTGCTGGGTGTGTCCATGGGGTGTTTGCAGGGATGACTGGTGCCTCCTCTAGCAAAATGAGAGGGAGACTCACATCTTGCCTCGGTGGTTCCACTGAGAGGCATTGTAGCCTGGACGGGATAAAAGGAAGCACGAAGGAAGTTGGCTTCTTTTGAAGAGCTCCGTTCTGCTCCAATGAATATGTCTGTTGCAGCTGTCACCTGTGCAAATCAGATTTCCCTTTCTTTTTTTTTTTTCAGCCTTCCAACTCTGAGTCACACAGAGACTTTCCAGGAATTTCCAGGTATTCGACTTTGGACTCGGGCTGCAATCTGCATTCCACTTGTTCTGCAGCTTCCAGGTTCTTCAGTTGAGCTGCTACAGCGCCCGCCAGTTCCAACAAGCACAGAGCCTTTGTGGACTCTCCTACCTCTCATCCTGTAGCCTACATAATATGTATTCTAGAACCCTCTACCAAGTACACAGAGACTAGGGCAAGTAAGAAAAGAAGACAATGAAGGAAGTTTATTAAAGTGCTTTAATTGAGTAATTTATTTTTTTTCTGAGGTGATAAGGTTGTAAACATGTGGGGCCCAGACCGGTATCAGAATCGTTGCATAACGCTATCCTATGCTTTTGCAAGTCTGTCAGGATTCTGTTAATTTTTCCTGTCTTGGACTACTAAGTCTTGTACAAGGTAGTATTATAGGAGAAATCTGTTGATCAATATAGCAGGCAATGAATTAACTGGATAAATCAAAATTTGGCAAGTATACACAGGACTAAAGCTTGAATTTATTGAATGACCATCAACTTTATCTGTAAAATACTGGCTTAAAAATGTGACAACTTTTTCCAAAAGTTTCTCCCTCTTTTTCAGATGTTAATAATTCCTGACTTTTTTTAATACTGGAAAAAATTCATTCATACTTGTTTCAAATCATTTTCCAATTATGTCTATATTTGCTGGCAGGTGCTAAGTCTATTCAGGTTCCATTGCTTTGCCAAAAGGATAATCAGCATTTGAACCTCTTTTTTAGCCAAGGCAGGAGACTCCAACTGGACTCATAAGGTGGTGGGTTCTTGAGATTTTTTAGCAGAAGCTGACACAATGGAGTAGCTTCCACGGGACATTCCCATCCCAGACTTTCCATTAATTAGATCTAAAGTTTTATCAATTCCATACTCATTTTTCTCTAATAGTTCTACTCCACTGCTCTTCAGTGACTTGAGTGTATCTAATTGAAAACCAGAGCGAGAGGGAAGAATTAGATTGAGGGACACGGTTTTGTTTAATCACATAAAATAAATTTAATCTATTTTTATATCTTACATATGATAATTTGTTAATGAGATCTTCACAGCTGAAATACATATTTTAAATCCATTAGCATAAACCATTTCAAACATCTTTTTTTAAAGTACCATCCCCACAGACCCAAATAAAGACACATTAAAGATTATGAGCTTGAAGGTGAACATTATACTTTTGGTTGCTTTATTTTCACTTCAGTTTAAATTTATTTTGAGAAAATGAGAAGTCTTTAGTCTCACAGTGATCCTTCTTTTTCTTTTTCTCCTTTGTTTGAGTTTGTTATAACATTTCTCCCAGTTTATTAAGTCAATGGCATACTCAGATATGATGTAGGCATATTATTACTTTAGAAAAGTCTGTAAGCAATTACAACCTAGAATTTATACCACACCTGAAGTGATAATAACTGTGATTCATTTCAGTAACGAGTGGTAGAATCCAAACATTAAAATTCTACATCAAACTGCTATTTACAAGCATTACACTGGAATTGTGTGTATTCCGAACATCTTTTCTTTCTAATAGTAAAATAAGTTCTGTTAGCTATTTGCTTTGTTGAAAGAAGATTAAGCCTTAACTGTGACTGTTTCCAACAAAGAAACTTTTCTCTAAGGTCATAGTTCAACAAATTGTTAGTGAAAATTAATGAGGGGATATAGCTTTATTAATTAAAAATCTTAGTGTCTTAGCTTTTTTAAATTTTCTTTGCTAGGACAGAATTCCTTACATCCACAACTTTAGTAAAGAAATATACATATTTAGCTTACAGTTTCAGAAGATCGCAATCCACTTTTGGGTCAGTGGCTGAAAAATGGTGGAAACAGACGGCAAGGCTGGAGGCAGGCCAAACAGAGAAGTGTTTGCTGGTGTTCAACCACCTAGAAACTAAGAGGCCTCAGCAGCAATTGTCAACGGAGGACAGACTACTGCCCAAGCAAGTATCAGACCTTGATGTCATCAGCATGGTGCTGGTTTTACCGGCATGAAACATGTAAGAGTTGTGTGGTTATGGAAGATTCAGTTAGATTTCTGAGAAAAGTCTTGGAGGCCAGGCAGTGTGTCCCTGGAAGGCTAATGCATCGAGAAGGAGAAGTTGAATGTGTAGTGGAGATCTTGAAAACTTGGAGAACCCAGGAATACAGATCATCTGTGGAGGAAGGCCAAAGGCTGTGAGGAGAAGCTACATAAACTGCAGCCAGAGGTAATACCACAGGGGTGGGACCACCTAAGCCCTTCCTAGACCACATCTTGCCACTCTCTAAGTACCAAATATCACACTATACAATTCAGTGGCACTACATCGTTGAATCCTTGCCCTCCTGGGGTTAGGACTTGCTCGGTCTGATGGCTTTCTGTCCTTCTATTCCTCCTTTTCGTAATAGGAGTATTTACCCCGTGTCATTGTACGCCACACGTGTTCCGCTTGTCTTTGGTTTTCACAGGAGCAAACAACTAAGCGTTCGCCTGGAGCTCAGAGGCAATTCTGGGACTGGACTTTTCAGCAGTGCTTCCGCCGTTCCTTGCCAGCCATGAATGGACTGTGTGAGACCTGAAACTGCGACCGAAAAAATCTTTCTTCTATTAAGTTGTGGATATAGGGCGTTATTCTGTTCTATCAACAAACGGTGAATTAGTAACTAATGAGAAACAGAGCACAAAGGGGTCCTTAACGTCACAGTCTTCTTTCGTCTCTCCTTCCTTTCCGTCCTCACTCCTTCCATGCCCCTCCTGTTCCGCCTGTTCCCTCCCTTTCTGCTCTCTTTCTCTGTCTCTCTTCTCTCTTCTTGGAGAATGAGAAGGGATTCCTAGAAACAGAGATGTAATTAATGATAATGCCTCTTGGTTTTACTTTTTTCTTCCTAGTGAAAGTCCTCATTTCAGTCTTTGGAGTATCAAGAAAAACATAAGCATATGTGCATATGTTCACACGAGTGCACACACACATGTACACAGAGTTAGTGTGATTTATTGGTTTGTTAGATTGATTTGGTATTAGAGACTGAAGCTAGATCCTTCCTCCAAACTACTATATTTCATTTTATCGATGGATTCATTGGTTTGGTTATATATATATATATATATATATATATATATATATATATATATATTTGAGACAGAGACTCACTGATCTGTTAAATTGTCCAGCCTGAGTTCAAACTTCGAATCCTACTGCCTCAGCTTCCCGAAGCACGGGAAATAATTTTTTTATTAGCACCATAGAAAATATTTTCATTATTTGCATAGTATTTTTATTTCTTAAAATAGTCATAGGATGTCAAATAAGCAGCAAAACAGATTGTGTTATTATCTTTCTTTTTGGAATTGAAATTTAGAGTACTCTCTGAAAAGCTCTGCGCGATTCAGATAACAGATGAGTTATTTGAGATGTGTAGCCTGGCCACCCCAGGCCACATTCGGCATGCCTTCTGCTGTTCCTAGTCACCTCGGAGACAGTCCCAGGAAAACTTAGGAACAGATGAAGAGCACGCCTCCCCCCACCATCACACCACCAACGCTGGTACATTGTGCACTCTATAGTTTACATTGCAACATGAGGATTTTAAGGCAAGTTCTAGAAAACTTCTTTATATTGCTTTGTTGAATCTGCTTCCATATTTAAACCATTGGATTCAAATTAAAATAATGTATTTTTCCTTTTAATATTTCAAGCAACGACATTCAAAATAATAGATACAAATTATTCAAATGATTTCTATTCTTCTTATAAAGTTGGTAGAGATATTCTAATACACTATGAATGTTACAATGAACCAACAGAGGGAAGGCTTAGTGTGCTAGTTAGTATCTATCAATTTTACCAACATGTAAAATTGAGAGAGGACAGAAAATGGTTTTTTTGGAGACATGCGCACTGTATAACTCTCCAGCTGGGTTATAATTAATGCTTTAAAATGTGACAGGCTGGTAATTTGGCATAATAAAATACTGTACAAGCCTTGATTTCCTTGATACCAAAGAGAGACTGTGAAGGAGTCAGTGAGAACCAAGGTAAACCTTATTTCATGGATTTTTCCGACAGCGTGTCTGTATTAACTACAGTTTATATTAGATGAGTCAAACTCCATTTTTTAAATTAACAGCCGAGTTGCTGTTTGGAATGTCTCTAACAGTGTGAAGTTTCAAGGTAGAGCAAAAAATGGACACTAACATAAAAATTTAAGAATAAAATACAGTGCTTTAAATAGCCCCAAGTCCTACTGCTAGTGTGAGTCACCAATTCCTTTGTGAATTTCTACAATGGTCATCATTTGCAGCAGAATGCCATGAGGGAATAACTCTTGAGAATGAGGTTACTAAATATATACATTTACCTGGAAAAAAAGCAGTGTTTTCAAGGTCATGGTATATGACCTGAAAAAACACTGCTACATGCACGTGTGTTTTTTTTCCCCCCAAGAAATATCGCTATGTAAACGGAACTCAGTATTTTCAGTTCTAATTGAACCCATGCCTCCTAAGTTTGCCAGCACAGGATGGTGATAGGTTGTCAGGTATTTTATTGACATCTACAGGGAAGTCTGGGATGAGAACAAGAAATACTAGTAGCATTGTTTGCAGTCTTAAACAATAATTGTATGAGTTCAGCACAGTAGACTTTTCAATGACATCTTCTATAATTTATTGCTTTTTATGAATTTCTCTTGTACACATTATTTCACACTTACAACTTTTCTTTTATTAAAAATTATTGTGTTTCTAAATGTCCTGCAGATTGTGATGCTAATATTATGTGAGCATTCCCCCTAATTTCTTTTTCATTATCAGGGCTGCATATATTAAGCTTCTACTAGTTATGTCTTTCTTTTTCTTTCTTTCTTCCTTTCTTTCCTTCCATTTTCTTATTAGATTGGATTCTGATTAATATTCCATAATGTTAATCAGCCTAAGATATATAATTTATTGGACTTTAGTATATTCAAGAGCCATCACCTTGAATTCTAGAAAATGTGTATTACTACACCCAAGAATGCATATCTTTGAATTTCAATTCCTTCCACCCAGCCTGTACCAGACACTGATCTACAGATTCCAATGGATTTTGCTGTTGTGGATATCTCACAGACATGGAGTTACTCCATGTGTGGTCTTTGTGTATAGCCTCCTTGGCTTTCTACAGTTCTTCCGAGGCTCACTTATGTTGCACGGTGGGTCAGCACCTCACTCCTTTGTGTGGTTCAATAACATCACATTGGATGTATACATTATATTTTGTTCATCTATTAACCTATTAGACATTTTTCTTATGCTCAATTGAGAGCCACTGTGGATAGCACTATCTAATATTTGTATGTAGGATTTGGTGCAACAAAAACCTTCTTTTGGTCTGAGCATAAATTAAAATGAGGAATTGTTGAATCATATGGCCTCATGTTTTGAGCTTGTTAAGAAACCAAGTAAAGTATCTCCTGAGATGACTGCACCGGCCAGCCACCTGTCATGCATAACTCTCAACTCTTCTCTGCCACCAACATTGTTTAACACTTGTGACTTTATTCTTTTTTGCATCACTGAAGAGGAAATATATAAGCATATATATATATATATATATATATATATATATATATATATATATATGTATATAATTTTGAGATTTTGCTGAGTTGCTAAGTATCCTGAGGGGCTGAGTTGCTGCTTGCCATACTTCTCCCTCAGCCACTCAGGGTGCTGGGGACACAGGCCTGCACCACCACACCCAACCCAAAACAAAAGATGGTCGTCTACATCTACATGATTTGTATTGGATGTGGTATTTATTTATCAGGTATTACATAAAAAAGAAAAATATCCATTTCAAAATGCTTGAGGTGGCTTTTTAATACTTAGGATTTGTTTATTGCTTTTTAGTTTTATAATTTCAAAGTGACACAGTAGATAATTTTCAAAAATTAGCAATGGCTTACGATATTTTTAGGTCATAAATTACAGTCTGTTGTCAATGTTTATAGTATAGCTTTGTCATCTTTGACATGACTATAATTGAAAGGATTTAAAAAATTTGCATCAAGTACTGCAGTATGCCACTTGCCCCTTTTCTCCTTCCCCTCTTTCCTCTTCTTCTCTCTCTCCCTCTTGAGTAGTGTAGTAGGCACGAGTACAATAGTTAATTTTATGTAGTGACTCGATTAGGCCAAAAGTTCCCCAGATAACTAGTACACCATTATTTCTGGTTGTATCCGTATGGGTATTTCTGGAAGAGAAGCCCATTTGAATTAGTACGTGATCAAAGTCGACTCATTCTCACCACTGAGGTGTGCAAAACCCAGTCCATCGGAGTCCTCCTAATGGCACCAGAGCAGTAGATGCTCAGATTCCCACCACGGCCCACTGCTGTCCTCAGGCCTTCAGCTATGGAAGGAGCATAACAAGAAAGAGGATTTCCTGTCATTCACACTGTTGATGACACAGTATGTCATTTCCTCCTTGGCCTCCAGAGTTATAGGAGCCAACTCCGCTGGTGAGTCTAGTTTTAGGTGACATGGCCTGGAAACCCAGCTACCTGGGAGACTGAGGTAGAAATACAAGCTCTTCCTGGGCAACTTAGCAAATTATCAAGACCTTGTGAAAAAAAGAAAGAAAGAAAGAAAGAAAGAAAGAAAGAAAGAAAGAAAGAGAAAAGGCTTTCTTGAAGAGGTCCTTATTGCTCATGAAAGTATTAATTTTAATTTTTGACCATTTCTAACAATAAGTTTTAAACAAGTTCTACTTTGACCCTATCTCAGTTCATACTTCGTAGTGGAGTTTATATTTGCTCCAGAATTTTCAGAAATATGCAAGTTAGAACGCAGGAACATAATAAATTGATGACTATTTAACCTTTCCACCTTGAAATAAAGAAGTCTAACATTTCTTTTCTTCCCATGTAAGCATAAGCATTTTCCTTACCTCATGCTTAAATAAATCCCAGCATCCATCAGTGCAATCAATTATCTGATCCGTTATTTCTTTTGTCCTGCTTACGTAGTAAAGGCAAGCAAAGACTATTTCACATTTGGCTTCTCCTTGTATGTTTTCTTGACAACTTTAAAAATCTGTCTCTTGAAATGTAGCACTTCCTGGGAAAAATGTATAATTTAGTTTGCATAATTTTATAATAAAAACAAAAAGTCCATTTGTTAATATGCAGCCATCGCTGCCGGGATATGTTCTCCAGAAATGATTGCAAGTTGTGTTGCTGAATGTTCCACATGTACTTTTCTTTTATGTAAATCCAAGAAGAAAAAATATATTTAACCTTTCTACAGTGTCCCCCACATTCTTTCTGTTTTCTATACTCTTGATGTTTGAGCCCTTTACTCTGAACTATGAGAAGAAGAAATTGTACAATTCTACCTAGCTATGTACTCTACAGAGTTTTCTTTGGCCCTTGAACAAAATATGAGCATACCTGGCTGCAGTGATGGAAGCTGTCCTCGCAAGCCCCGTTCTGCCACCTTTGTGGTGGTAGGTCAGAGGCTAGTTTCAACTCTGCCAGGCTTGGAATTCATCCCACAGTAGCCGGACATAGTGTGCAGGTCATCAGAGCCAATACGATCGTGCGAGTGATGTAACTGAGGTTAAATGTGGTGTGTGGGGGCGTAAATTCCCACGTGGAGTGTAACTTGTATATCGCAAAGATGCACTAATGAAAATAATAATTATGGGAGAAAAAGTGTAAGGAGATGTGTACAGTAAAACTGAACTTGGACAATCACTGTACTTTAACTAGTACTACCAGGTAAAAACAGACAAAAGTGCTGGAATTTCAGGTGATAACTTTACACAAATTTGATGTAGCATCAATTTGAATGAGGGTGCTAGATACTACAAGGTCGGGGCTTGCAGAAGAGAAGCAACTATTCTAAAGCTACCATTTGCTTTCTTTGCTATGCGGAATTTGTATCCATTGTGTGCTATGCTGCACCCAGTTACCTACTGATTATAATGTTTCTGCTTCCCTGTGTGGCTCACTGTATCTTGTGGAAGAATGTCACTCAAATCTTCTGTAAGAATAGAAGTCAGGGGTCACACTTTACTAAAGAGTAGAGGGGCAAGAGGTGGCAGGACCAGATCACTCCATTTATAGCTTCCTCCTTGGCAAAAGTATCAGAGTCTCAAGGTAAATATCACATACTTCAATGACCTAAGAAACACCTGTTAGACTCCGTCTCTCAACGATCTCAATAAATTCCAACCTTGTCACCCTGAAGACAAAACCATTTGCTACCATGGAACCTGAGGGTGGGGACACAAATTATATACTAATCACAGCACCCCTTCATCTTTCCAAATTCCACATATTATGAATAACAAATGTTCCTTATTGTAAAATATCCATTTTAAGTTCATCCCTTGTCATCAAAAGCTTTTTTCTACTTAACCTAGATTCTACCTGTTTTTCCATGAAAGCTTTATTTAAGCCTGTCCTCCCCTTTCTAATATTGACTTGGTCCTCAAGAAACTCAAAGTTCCATGTGGACTTGCAGAAAGAAGTGTGTTTCTTTCGTCTTGACTTTCCTACCTTACGTGGCAGCCATGTTGGGGGAGTAAAGCTCTTCCCTCAAGTTTGTCCCAGGCTGTCCAGGAGGAATGAATCCTACATGTTTCCACATCAGATCATTTGTGACGATGCCAGAGAATAAATGTTCCCGTGATGCAAAAGGTTGACTACCAACAGCAAAACTTACCAATCCTTCTCTTCTGAGACCAGTGTTCTTTCAGCAGGACTGAAAGTGTTCACTTGAATCATGGCCGCAGTAACTGAGGCATCACCTGGGAGTCACCCTAAAAGAATCTTTTAGCAGAATGGAATTGTATGTTGGTGACTACCAGGGAAAGAATACATATTGTCACGTTACTGAATTAGTAGCAACAATTGGTAATGATAAGGAATTCTCTTAGTCACAGCTTTAACTGGTTACAGAAGCTATTGAATTCAACTGCCAAAAGAGAACTTCGTAGAATTGGCATAACAAAGAATTTTCAATCAAAAGCCTTAGCTAAGGAATTTATTTACTTATTTATTTATGTACTTTTGAGACAGGGTCTCATTCTGTAATGCAAGCTGACCCTGAACTCAATATGTGGCCCAACCTGGTCTCACACTCAGGGCAATCCTCCTGCCTCAGCCTCCCAGTGCTGGGACTACAGGAGTGCACCATGATACAATGATTCTGTGGTGCTAGGGAATCAAACTCAGGGACTTGTGCTTGATAAGCAAGTGATCTACCTGCTGTACTATTCCTCCAGCCCTGGTTTGAGAATTTACATTAAGCACCTGTGTTTCTTTGGATAATTCACATAATCCCCGTCTTTAATCTTAACACTATAAGGAACCACCAAAAAATGTGAGTTTCGCTTGAAAATATGATGTGAAAATGGCTCTACTTTCTCTGCCTGCTTTTACTCTTCTTAAGGTTAATGAACTCCTTTTCCAACTTGCTCAGAGAAAACCATGAATGTAAATTGCTATCTGTGCATAGAACCAAACAAGCAGTGTTTTTATTTAATGAGGGGTGAAAAAAGCCCAAGAATTACAGAGATTTAGTGGTCCACTGGAAATTCTAGTTCAAATAAAATGTGTAGCAATATATTGTTTCTCCTTTTCTTTCCTTTCTTCTTCTGTGTCCACTAAGTTTGGATCTCAGAATTTTTGGACTCCATACATCATAGTATCATCGTGTCTTACACAGCATTTCACAAGTACAGCAATCTGGTGTCTTTGTGTCTCAGAGGGCGAAAGATTAATTCCCAGAGTTCCTTCTTCTCACATAACTTTTGCTAATGTGTTCTTTTTTACCAGATAGCTCAGAATTCCAATGGCAGATGAAAAAGTTACCAGTATTCTGTGTATATAATTATTTAGATATCCATCTGTGCTTATTTTTAATTTTCAATCCTACTTTTCTGAATTATTATTTTCATTTTTTTCTACTTGATTGGATAGAGACAAATATTCTTCCAAGCTAAGAACTGTACCAGCTAAACAGTGAAATAGTAGTAGCTGCCTACATCTTTAGAAATTGCAAGTCATTCCTCCTTTAGCAAATTTATATTTCACGGCAGACTAGAGGTCCCTATGTCAACAGTGATGAACTTATTTTTATTTTGTTTTAAAGGATCATGAGAGGTTTCCAAAATTTTGCTTTTCTTAAGATTATTACTGTATAACCACCTATCACGCTGTTGTGGTTTGGGTCCGGAATGCTCCCCCAAAAGCTGCATGCATTTCGTTGTTATGGATTCTCTATAGAACTATGTGCTGTTAGGAGATGGGGACCTGGGATGGAGGGGTGGATTACGGGCAGGCTGGGAATGGAGCTCGGTGTGATTTAGGAGATGGGAACCTGGGATGGAGGGGTGGATTACGGGCAGGCTGGGAACGGAGCTCGGTGTGACGGCTCCGGATTCTATCTCCAGTTCTGCAAAAATAAATAAATAAAATAATGAATAAAATAAGTAGAAGGAATTCAGTGAAAGGGCTGGAAAATATATTTATTTTACTGCATTTCACATGAATTAATGACTTATTTGTGTCACGCCAGGAACTTTCTGATAATAACTTTGATAGCCAACAGTTTCAAGAGGTGGTGAAGGTCTTCACCGGGTGTGGCCTCCTGTGTTCTTTTTATCGACCCAGGAGCTTCTTTTCTCTGCCAGTCCTGGGCTGAGGTGGCAGGAACACTCCCCTCGTGCCGTGCCCTGCTCGCACGATCCTTTGTCCTATGTGTCACCGAGGAGCCTGGTTTTCTGAATGAAATAAGTACGTGGATGTTTACCTACTAGTGACCGATGAAAGCAGACATATTTATCATTCTTAGTGAGAACTCCTGCACACCTTCTATCCAGGAATTTAGGTATCAGAAAGAAGATTTGTTCTAAGTTCGAAAAAATCCATCTTATTCTGCTTCTCACTTTCTTTTCTCCCTGTATTCATACTTCTTAAATTATATAGTTACCTGGGAGCAGTCCCAGCTTCCAGTCTCTAATGTGGCTATACTCAGCTTTCCACGGAATTCGATATTTTGAGTTCAAGGGCGAATTATTTTTTCTCTCTATGCAAATGATTTTCTTACCCCAAAAACATTGTGAAAAATTACAGTTCACAGCATACTTGCTGATCGCGTGTTCATGTCTTAAACATTGGCTACTTAACGCTTCGCAGTGGGTGACTCCTACTAGGGACACCTGCCACTTCACCTCAGCTCTTGGGTTTCTGCCCGTCTTTGTCACAGCGGGTCACAATAGGAGAATTTGGAAGCAGGCATTGTCTTGCAATATGATTCAGAAAGTAGAAAGTGAAATCCGAGAAGTGAAAAGCCAAGAAAGGATGTGAGGACGCAAGTGTCACAGGAAATCAAATCCACGAAGACTTCCTGGAGAAACAAAATTACTGTATCGAAGTTAAGAGAATCTGATGCCATCTGCTTGCCGGCTTCTCTCATTTTGTCAAACGCAGCTGTGGCAGGATTAATTCTCACATACTTTTGGGTTGAACT
Organism: Ctenodactylus gundi; assembly: GCA_004027205.1. Lineage (NCBI taxonomy): Eukaryota > Metazoa > Chordata > Mammalia > Rodentia > Ctenodactylidae > Ctenodactylus > Ctenodactylus gundi. The sequence goes on along the minus strand of PVKB01002595.1, from coordinate 158,708 downwards.
TAGGGCAAACCAAGCTTGTGTGGCTAGGGCAAGCCTTTGCACAGTGTGGAAAGAGGACACCCGTAGGGTCTTATTGGTAAGGGTCCACAAGCTGCAGGTGTAGTCCAGGTGGGCAGGAAACATGGCTTAGAGCAGACGGTCCCCATGGCCACGGGTCCTAAGGTTATCACGTTTCAGCATGTCTACAGTGAGGAATTTTTTAATTGTTTTAGTTTCATGACGTATCTTCAAGTATCTTTTAGGTTGTGTTTTTATAATTCTGTTTTGTTGCTTCATACTTGATAAATAGCTTTGTGAATTGTTAAATATATAATTTATATAACTTTTCTCCGAATATTTCCATTTTTATTAGTATGCAGTCACTATACATAATTGTTGTATTAAACCTGAGAACTTGGTGCATATATGCATCGCATCAAGTTTATATTCCCCTTGAGACGGGGAGATGAAGTTTTTCTTTAACTCCTTTCTAGTAGTCATTTTCTTTCCATCCTTTCTCTTTCACCAAAGTCTCCTAAAGATATCTTTTGCTTTCAAAATCACTCTCAAAAAGACCGCACATTATTAGTGTTTTAAAATACAGGGGATACGCTTTAATCACTGATTACACAGCAACTATTGTATACTGAAGGACGAAAGTGAGAAAGACTGAGGTTTGAGATACGCCTTTTCCACCTAGGCAATATTGATGCCCCGTCCTCTTACAACTGCTTACCTCCTCGTAGGCCTCTTTGCTTTTCCACTCACAATATTTCTACCCAATCTAGATTCAAACATGAGAGACACAGACAGTGGAGTTCCTGTTTGCATGATAGTAGGTCATGGAGAATTGTGGAGATTAAAGTGGAGGCTGCTGAGAGGAAAACTGTCCAGAGAATTAGTGCTTTGCCATGAAAATGAGAAGAAAAATGAAAATATTAGCCAAACCCTTCCATCCGTGTGTGATTCAGTGAGCTATTCTTCTCAGATGCACTCGCGTTAACCCGACGTTCTCTCCAGACAGACAGATTCCGCAAGGGCTCAAAGCGAAACGCTCACTGCGCACATTAGGTCAACGATCCAGAACATTAAAGGTCCAGGACTTCGGCATTGATTGATTAGGATAATATGCTCTGTATTTCCAACTGTGTTGATGTGTTCATATTTTACATTTTGGGGAAAATAAAACGATTTTTCTTTTCTCAAGGAAAAACCCAACCAGCTGTTTTCCTATCTGTTAAAAGAATTCACATTGTTTCTCATCACCACCACATACTTTATGGGTCTGGGTTATTTATCGACCCATGAAATCTCAGTTCAGAGGCAGCATCTGGCTGTTCAATGAAGTCTTACATTTTACACAATTTTCCACCTGGAATCACCAGAAAATACAAATCGAGACTTGATATAAATGTCAGCCACTCTTCTATGTCAGATTAATTTATTTCCAAACTTTTATAAAACTGTTAGGCTTCCAAGATGCCATAAATCCAGTTACCACCTGAGCACCTGCAATCCATGATATCCTAACCTCAAGAGTAATGCTTGCATCAACTTGCAAGCCAGAAAGAGGACAAAGGCGAGAAAGTGCGGCCAGGAGTGGGACTGCTGTGTAGAAAGGCAGCGGTGTCTTCTCCCAGGGTCCTCTTGCTCTCTTTCTGTATGGCTGTCTGTTGACATCACTTATATCTGTCTGAGCCCTTTCTGCTGGAAATATTCAAGGAGCCATGGGCAGCCTGACCACTGGTTCAAAATCTGCCTGTGGTCTACGTACCCGACACCCGGCAGGTGCACACCATTCACTTGGTTGAAATGAACAAAATCCACCATTTGTTCCCAACAACTTGGTGCTTACCAGTCCTCATTCTGACTAGATTGTAAACTTCGTGTTAATTACTCGAATTTTCCTCTGAATAGACCCTATTATTTTGTCCCGGTCAATGTTTCTCAACTCCTCCTCACTCATGTTTTACCTGCAGCCTCTGTAAAATGTCAGGATGTTACAGAACAGACCCAACAGCTTTCACTAATGACAGTAGGAGTTGATCATTGGCTATTGCTCTCAGTTTGTAGATGATCAATATGACGTTACCCCCATGACTATCATCAGAGATAGAATGAATCCATGAGCCCTGCTGGACTTGTTAGTTATTATTTGTTAGTCACTTGTTAGTTGTGTGATCTTGGGTCATGTTACTTAACTCTACTCAAATGTACATTTCCTTATAGGAGACATGAGAAGAAAAATAGATTATTTGGAAAGTGACTCAGTATGTGTAACAGTGCACAGAAAAATGCTTGATGCACGTAAATGCAGAGTTTATTGAATTTAAACTTATAAAACACACATTTCATTTACAAGTTTTGCATGGTATGTGGCACCTGCCATATGGCAAAAGAGTCTTCTTGCAATTATATGCTGATTTGACTTTTATGATGTTACTACTATTTTCATTCCATAATACTTAGTACTTTTTTTAAACTCTTATTTTGTAGTTGAAAAACTCCAGGGTCACAGGTTCACATTATTCTCACATAATTTGCAAGTAGAAAAATTAGATTTGCAAACTTTTCTTTTGTCATACTGTTTAGAGTCATCCAGTGAAAAAAAAATACCCTTTTCCTATTTATGTAACTCAGAGTAATTAAAAAATTATGAAAGCACTTTCTATACAAGTGAACTTACTTAAAATTTTGTTATAATGATCAGACTACTTATAAATGTATGAAGACGTACAAGTACAGTTTACCAAGTAGAAAATTTGCAAAATTATAGTATGATGCTTCAACCAGAATACTGACATTGTCATAGTTAAGATAATGCCTATCAGTGTAAGGGTCCATTATCTGTCCTTCAAAATTATTTGTCTTTCACTGGCACCTTACTTCATCACCCCAAGAAAACACTAATCTCATCCACAACTGTCCTTTCTATGGTGTTAGAAAAATGAAATTGCTCAGAGTAGAGCATTTTGAGATTATGTCTGTTTTACATTCAAATTTACCTGGATATTCGTTGCCTTTATATACATTGGTTTTTCTGAGTATGTTCTCTGATAAAGTGTTGTGTTTAATAATTGTACATTATGATTTACCACAGTTGCATGCATGTGCTGGTCTCATTTGGACTTTGACCTGTGGCTGACTGGTCAGATGGGGCCTGGGCTCTGCTAGGACGGCTGGATGGCTGGAATTTGGCTCTCCCTTCGTGTGTAATCTCTCATCCTGGATCATCTAAGTGGAGGTTTCTGGAATATTCTCAGAGGATAAAAATGGGTGCTAGGGAGACCTCTGCTCTGAAGCCACATGATGCCGTGTCCACTTTGTTCGATTAGTCTGTGAAAAATGAGGGATAACTCAGATGCAGAGAATAGGGACATAGACTCTATCTTCCTAAGAAAGAAAGTACAAGAAATTTGTGAGTATATTTGATCAACCAAAATTTCTAGGGGATGGTTTTTAGTGTACAGGGTAATGATAATTTTAGGTAATTCATTACATAAGCATAACTTATAGCATACGGACATTGAAGTTTTAGAAAACTCAAGAGGAAGAGGAAAGTCTGTTACTACTAACCCATATATTTGCACACTGTCTTTTGCCTCTCTTCGTTATTTCCCCCAATTTTTTTTTAGTGTCATCTTTCTATTTGGGGCACTTCCTTTAGTCATTCTCTGAAGTTACCTTTGATGGTGAGAAGTTACTTTAGTCTTCCTTTACCTAAGAATATGTGGGTTTCTCCTCATTACTGAAGGGTAGTTTTGCTAGGTATAAAATTCTGAATGTTCATTTGCCTTCTTCTGACACAAAATGTTCTAGCATTTCATTATGCCTTTTTTGTTTTCTGATATGAAAACAGTCACAGTTAAAAACATTTCCATGGAGTTAAATGTCCTTAATTTTTTTTGTCAATTCCATTATTTCCTTCAGTTAATCTGCTTATAGAAGTGTATCTGGCGTGGTTTTAGTGTAAATTTCTTTGAGTCCTTCCTTTCTAAGGCTTACCCAGCTTCATAGACTTATGTCCTTGCTAACTCAGTTATTTCTTTGAGTATCTTTTAGGCTTCTCTCCTATGGACATTTGAGACTGTTCATTTTAATTCTTTCCTGGTCTATGATTTCAGATTGGGTGGTTTGTATTGTTTTTAACTTCTGTTTATGTGTGCTGCCTTCTTGTTATTCAATTCTAAATGCCCATTACATGTTTTTATTGTTGTTGACTGCACACGTTGAGATTTTCCCAGTTCTTGATAAGGAAAGTCATTTCCCTCCACAATTTGTATATAGGTATATTGGTTATGCAGAATAAAATGTTCTGTTTTGGCAGATTTGCATGCACATATAATACTGTAATAATTCCACCTGTCACTCTCCTAATGCCTTTTGCTCCCTGAGATTCCCATGTTTGTGTACATGGAGGGTCAGTGTATATGATTATTTTGATCACATCCATGCCTCATGTTACCCATCATCAAACTCTCTCTGACTTCTCTCTTACGGCCTTCAGCCTTGTTTAATAGCCCTTCTTGTACTTCCTTGCCATGCATTTTTAGATTCTACATATTAAGCATATTAAGGAGAACAGGTGACATTTTTCTTTCTGTGTTGGGTGGATTTCACTTGACATGAGGGTGAATCACTTTGTTGGAAGAGTGGCCACTCGAGAACTCCAGTGGGTCCCTCCGACTGTCATCCAACCTCTCTGTTACGAGTCTTCTGCTGACATTACTCCAGTAGTGTGCAATGAGGTAGAAGCTGCCAGATTGGCCAGATGTCTACTCTCTTATCTTCACCTTCATTGATGGAAATAGTAAAAGCTGTGTGAATGCTGGAGTTGACTTGGAACTGTGGCTTCCTCGTAGGCCTTCCTTTAATCCAGGGGTAAGTGGAGGAACAGGGGAATGCACTTACTGCTCCTGAAGTGGCCCATGATGACACACTATGGGCAGATGGCCCTCACTATATTGGGTTTTTAATCAAAGTTTTATCTCTCTACTACCAGGATTCCCCCAGCCTCAGCCCAGCACATTGGAGAGGAAGCGCCACTTCTGCCTGACGGTGAACAGCTGTGCCCTTTACTTGGTCGCACAGACACCACGGAGAACGGCTGTTATTGCCCCAAAGGCATGAAAGTGTAAGGTTCCTGCCTAACCTTGTGAACGTCCCTCAGGACAGAACAGGGGCACTTTCGGTGGCTTTGTGACACCTTTGTATCAATGGCAGCCGGAGCTCCCTTCTCACCACTTGTTGGAACCTGTACGACTATAATGAAATTATAGTGTTTCAGCAGTGCTTATGTGGAGGAGGCGGCTTTGTGCAGTTTTGTCTTGCTTAGCTGCCCCGTCTTTGTCACTGGCCAGAGAGGATAGTTTCATCGCCTGTACCCAGGGACATTTCCTAGTTGCTGTCTTTTGGTGCTTCAGGTCTTAAGTCCATGAGCTGAAACAAAGGCACACGAGCTGACTGCCGTTAGTTGCTGGGTCCAGAGGCCCTGAGCTGCCCTGACTTCCACTCATTGTCTCCCGAAGCCTGTTTGTGCCCATGGGTCGTTGTTCTGAGCAGTTGCATAGAGCGAAACAGCATCCACCTCTCTTTCAGAAACTCAAGCGTAAGCACAAACTTTGAAGTAGCACAAAGGCTGGATGTACATACGCTGTGGTTTTTTTCTTTGTCATGAAAATTAAGGGCATCATGTTAGTTGAATTTCTAATGTCCAGGATTTACCGAAAGTATATTGTACGTTTTGTGCTGGCACATGTATAGTTGCACTAACTGTCGGACTTGGAGGAAACTTGACAAGAAGTTGTCAAAATGAACATCCTGAATCGCAGAGAGGCACAATTATGTTGCAAAGGGAAAAGCTACGGTCTCGCAATGCCTGCTTCACAGTTTTACTCGATCCCCTTTACAATCACTTTCAAGTTTTATCTTCACAGTCTATTTTCTCCCAGTTATAAGTCATCATCAGAATGAAGATCAACCTTTGCTTTTTGATCTGATCTACTTGCTTGCATACCACAAGGCCTTGCAAATCCTTGTAGCCTTCTCAGCTAGCAGATTAAAGTCGCTGGCTACGATGTATCCGAGTGCAAAACTCAGTGGTGGGTAGGTTAAAAATCATAGTGCGAAGTGAATCAATGCATTATATAAGAGGAAGCTAAGAGAATAACAGTGGGAGAGAACATTACAGATTTTACTTCAAATCATCTTAAGAGTAGTAGAGTAGTGATGCTAACTGTATAATATTAAAGACAATCTTATATTTTATTATTGTTGAATTCTAAAAGGCACTTTCACATTCATTTTTTCATTGGATTCTCATATTAAAACCTTCAGCAAACAGGAAACAGTTATCATTTCCTGTGTGCAGGTAACCACCTTCCCTTTGTAAAGTAGCTTCTAGTTCATGCACATAGCTCCTTGACGGCACAATGAGATCTTTGGAGTCCAGTCTGGACTCGTTGTTCTCCACAGTCTACCTTTCCAATCAAATGCCGGGGAGGTTGAAGTGTAGCTTCTAAGAGATGCTTGGGCTGTGCTTTAATCTCAACTCTAACGTGTATTCCTTCTGACATTTTCTTTGTCTAAGACTGTGATAATGCAAATTGTAGAGCTTGGAAAGTCTAAAAATTAGGAGTATTACAATGTAACGTTGGGCATGCAGTAGTAAGTTCAACTTGACCCGTGAGTGTAATCTCAGACTACAACCCGATGGGAGTGGGCAGTACAATTGGAGTGCATGCTCTAGTGATGTGCAGGATAGCAAGACGAAGCAACAATGTTTTTTTTTTTTTTAACTTCAAATAGAAAGACAAAAATAGTCAGCTGAAAGATTTGAGTTTCAATGGCTTGATAAAAGAACTTAAAAACACAAATCTGCTCAGTGTGGGAAGCGTATCTGAGACAGAGAACTTCCACTTCTCAAGACAATCAAAGTCTACGAAGCTGACATGCACATTTCCCTGGCTCATATTTCTAGACAAGACCCTGTATAGATTCTCTTTTAATGAAATCAAGCTAAATTTCCAAATATCATATCAGGGGTTCAAGATTCTCTGTTCTTTTCAAATAGACTCAGCAATGAGAAGATTAATTTTCAATAACTCCATGTGTACAGTTGTAATGTGTTCCTTCGAAATACAATTTCATATCTTGTCACTGGAGGGGAACAGATTGAACTCAATTATTTCATTCCCTCACTTATTACAGAAATATTAAGGACACCAAAGATGCTTTCTTACCCCTAATTGCCTGATCACTAGCTCCTGGAACACTGTTGAGCCTCACCATTTTTTATTATTGATGTGGAATTGACTATATTTTAATGCTATGCAAGCAAACGTCAGGAAGAGAGAAATTACAAAAGAAAGGCAGGCATATCAAGGCGAGAAACCCCATTACACCTTTTACCAGGAACAAACATTGGCCCAGAAACGGAAAATAGAAACGCTGGGCTCTGAAATGAGCATGGAAAGTGGACAATGAGTTCATCCATCACAACCAGCGATCTGGACCTTCGGGACGCCGGAGGACCAGTGATTTGCACACTGCCTCTTGCCTGCATGGAATGCCTGACATCAGCAGAATCTTCCCCGGCAAAATATTTCACAATGCCCATGTAGAAATTGCCACAGTGAAAAAGAAAATGAAAAAAATCGCCTGTGCATGTTCTGAGGTCATTGCAAGCACCACACAACTCAGAGCTGTTTATACCACATATGAATGAAGTGAAGAAAAGCTAAAGTTAAGGAGAGAGGGAAAAAAAACCAACACAAATGGAAGGAAAATGCACTTTTAATTACTCTTCACTGGTTCCTGCTGCATTCTAAGTTCACTCTGAAATTTTACTCATGACCTCCTATGTCTCTACTGGATACTACGGCCCTTATGAATAAAAGGTCATATTTCTCTAGTGTCATATAATACCTTTACATACATCCTCTTATGTAGAACAGCCAGCCACACTAAAGTAAACCTCATCAGTGATTAAATGCAGATATGATAACTGGTCTCAAAGAAATGATCTCCTCCAGGTAAATTTATAGGACCAATAGCTTGCAATTGTTGATTGGGTCACGGTTGTCTGGTTCAAAATTGAGTGAGTTCTTGTGACTTGTGCCATTTAAGTAAGCCAGTTTTCTTAAACCTAAGACCATATATAACCACGATGTGGATATAAACAGCGGAGGGGGGCTCACTTCCCAGTCTCTGATCCTTTCCCACAAGAGGCTTCTATTCTATTACACAGGTGAGATTTCCCTTCTCCTCCAGTTTCCTCGCTCCATACTTGACACATGTGCCCTGTAGCACTTTAATTAAAATTGTTGTGATTGTAACTTTGTTCATTTTTAAATTTTTTATGTTCAGCTGTGATTTTGATTCAGGCTCACTCGTATTTGCCTGACCCCTCCCCACCCATCCGCAAGATCTTCTGTACTTGGTGGCAGAAGTCTCAGGCTCGCCCTGCATTTCCCTGCCTTAGGTGTGCAACGGGCCACTTTTCTAAGGAGTTCTCTTTTTCTCTCAAAGTGAATGGTACTTGGGAATCAAGACCTGGCTGCTCAGTAGGTCTATTCCTGCCGAGCTGCCCTTGTAACGCCAAGTAATGCCTTGTAATGCATTCTTCTCAAGGTTTCTTCTACACTTGTCGATATCCAAGCACTGCACAGCCACAGTTCAACAAAAGATGGAGCACGTGTCTGATAGCAGGCCCACAGGACTACAACGGATGTGAGAAATTCCATCTCCTAAGAACACTGAAGCCTTTGTCATATAGCAAAACGCATCAGCCATATGCTGTGGTGATGCTGATGTGAGCGTGACTTTGCCATCACCAAAGCAAGGCACCAGCTGTTCTATGAACAGTGTGTAACATCTGATCATGGTAAGAGATCACCAGATTACTGACTGTGTATTTACTATGCTATGCTTTAAGTTGTTGTATTAGAGGATAGACTTTCCACTTATCAGAAGAAAAATTGTGACTGCAAAACAGTCTGTCTTGATTGCATGTGGAGTAGGTAGCCACATCTTCCAAATTGCATCAATGCATTCTTTGATCAGTTCACACAACACCGTGGTCTAACCATACATTTGTCAGTGCAAATCTCTACAACGTGACACCTGCCTCTCAGAGAGAAAAAGCAGGTTCTAGTCAGTGGATTTCATGGTCTCCTCTGTTCCCTGGTTGTGCCTTTAGACACTACAATGCTGAGGAATCTGAAAGTGCTTTAGTGTTTTTGTTTTAATCCCCCATTGCACACGACTGACCTCAGAGCCAGGACATACGCTGACACACTGGGTCATTTAGAGCCCGCAGCCCTGTCCTGGACCAGAGGAGCTGCGTTTGTCACTGAATCAAGCAAAACAGCACCCGTTAGGATGACAATTGCTAGTTTTTAGTTTTAAGCCTCCCTGTCTTGGAGGCTTGCTTATTACAATAGAATGACTGTACTGTGTCAAGCTGGCCAAGCGATCTCCACAGGCACCATCGTTTTCCTGTTAGGGAAGGACACTAGGGACATTTCTGCAGGATTTGGAAGGCAGAAAAAAAGATGGTAACAATTTTACAACGGGCACCGACTTTTGCTAATCTGCTACCTTACGTGTTGGCATGAGGCAGCCTAGACGCCCATACCTTCTCTAGATTCTCCTCCAACTTTAAAATTTCACTGGTGTCAGAAGCATGTGCTCGGCTCTAGAACAGGGGGTTCTGGCACGTGTGCGGCCCCACATCCCCAGGGGGAGAAACTGTGAGAGTAGACCGCAGACCTTCCTCTGTCCTCATGGGGTTCTTAGCTGCTGCTTGTGGGGCTGCCACTTTTTGAGCCAATTCCCCACCTGACTTCCTGCCCAAGGACTTCACAGTCCAGCCTTGGGCAGGGAGAGTCGGCTGTGAGGGGGTCCAGCTCCGTGCTGCAAAGCCAGGGTCTGGCAACACAGCCTCAGTTCCCCACAAGCTCTTCTTCTCTGGGTAGAAGCTGTTGGGCGCATGCGACAACAGGTAATAGCCACTTAAGGTTTGAATAGAATGAAAGGATCATGGGCAACTTGGCCTATGGACAATCTCAAGCACGAGAAAAGGCAAATGTAGGCAAAGTCCTCAAGAATTTCCAGGGTTAGAAATTTAGAGCAGAGGCTGTCATACTCATGCACTCTAGAGGCCAGCATCCGTCTTTTCTTTGCAATTATTACTCTTATTAGTAGGCGTCTGGACTACCTAGTAACTGCACGTTCCTACTAATGACTCAAGTAGTACTCCATCGCGCACGTATGTATAGCATTTTCTTTATCTATTCTTCTATTTGTGGGCAAATAGACGGCTTCCAAGATTCAGCTCTTATGAGTTGTGTTGCTGTAAACATCACTGCAAGATTGTGTCCTTAAATATCTTTATAAATAAACCCAGAAGAGATATAATTTGGGTAAATGGCAACATGAACAAACTCCATTACTGAAACAGCACAAATCCGTGGCAGAATTGGATTGTGGGTCTAATGCAGATTGAAGAATGCAAAACACGGGACCTCTTTATTTCCAGCATACCTTGAAACCACAGAGAATTTATGATTTCTGTCTTTTCTCTGTCCAACATTTTGAAGCAATACAATTTGTAACAGCATCAGTAAATATTAATGGATCTAAAATCAGGTTGTCAACATTAGCGAAAACATCAAATTTCTAGCATCAATATCAGCTCAGTTAAATTGCCTCATAAACTTGAAGTAGTTCATTTTTTATAATGATCTGTTTCTGGTCCTTTCTACGTAAGTGTTTATCTTTATTATTACTACTACTACTACTACTACTACTACTACTACTACGACCAGGGCTGGCTAGGGCTGGCAGTGCAGAGTTATCTGAAGTGGAGAAGAAGTATCAGGGATTCCGATGTTCAAAGTGATACTCAATATTATTCAGTTTTTCATTTTTATAGTTTTTTATAGGTGATTTAGCTTTTATGATTTTAACCTTTTGCATTTTAAAGCCCAACGCAGTCAACTTTTCCTTGAAGAGCACAGTTATGGGATAAGTACAGACAGCAATTATCCTGAGATACCACATTAGGGATATACCAGCTGGTCATTAACTGGAGTCTCAGATCCTGTTAATAGAAAGTGGACTCAAGGGCACTGAAAAGACACACATGACCTCACTGGTATCTTCCCTCTTGGGGCTTTCTTCAGGAAGAATATCTGTAAACTCATATGATTTCTTATGAAAATTCAAGAAACATCCCTTTGAACTCCACTAAACTCAATGAGAATCTATTTGCTTGATGACTATAACAGATTTGAGTATTTTGACTCTCTAAGAGTGAAGAAGTCCCATGGCAGAAGTCTCAGGCTACTAATCTGGGCGTAGTGGCACACTTCTGTTGTTTGAGCACTGTGGAGGATGAGGAAGGAAGTTTGCGAAGAGTTTGAGGCCAATCTGGACTACATAGTAATTCAAGACCGGCCTGGAGTTCAGGCCAAGACTGTCAAAAAAAAAAAAAAGAAAAGAAAAAAAAGAAAAAGAAAAAAGAAAGAAAGAAAAGAAAAAACAAAAGAAAAAAAAACAAACTTGTAAGTTACTTTTCTTCTCTGTCTTTTAAATATGAGTTCTAAATGTTTTCAATCAGTTATTTTAGAGCACCTTCCTGACCCTCAGATGCAGAACATAGAAGTGGATCGCGGTTTCCCAGAAAATGGGTATAATATACGCCTAATGATCCGATTGGTAAATCTGCATGCCGTCCCGGGACGCACATGCCCACTGATTGTGTATCCCTACAAGAACACATTGAAATGCATTTTGGGACAGGACTCTCGTACCCTGGTCGCTCCTAACTGTAGCACCACTGAGAACATAACCATGATCATATTTCTGAAAGTCTCTGAGCTGTGAACAACTGAGCAATGAACTGGAAATGAGGAGAACAAAGACCACATACTTCATGGAGGCGGCTATAGGGATAACGCGGCGTAAACAATCGTGGGGTCCCCTGTCATTGCCTGGCACACCAGGACCCCATCGCTGGTTCCGCTCTCAGGAACATGTTACGTTTGTTACTTTTTGTAATTTGTTGGTCCTGTGTCACTGTCTGGAGCACAGGTAGAATGCGGAAAGTATACTGGAAGGCATTGGTAAAGTAATCCACATTAAGTGTAATTAAGAACATTGCTGGAAACTGCCTAAAGCTCTGTCTGATACTGAGAAGCTGTGAGCCACCTGCGTGTGGACTCTCTGTGATGTATGGACCCCATGTGACAAAATCGCTATCTGTAGCCTGCGGACAAAGCCCTTGTATGATCGATAACCAGAACCCCTGTCCACCTGCGTGTGGACCCCGACGAAATCGCTACCTGTAGCTTGCAGGCCTAAAAGTAGTTGTAAACTGTCTTGGTCCTAAGCTCTGTGTCGAGGTAGGAGTCACAGACTATGAAGGCAAGATGCGTCTTGCTCCTCATCCCTAGCCTCATCACCTCCTGGGTGCGAGACTACACCTTTCTGGTCACCACAGGATATTGAACCCTAGCAACTCGTCATTGACCGTGTACTCCTAAGAGGGTGATCACGCGTGCAGTGATGGCCTGACTTGCACGTGAGCTTCTTTAACCTGACCTTGTTTGTTATTCTCCCCTCCCTATCGCCAAAATTTGGACTTGACTCTTGTGAACCCTTTTCAATATGATTTGCATTCCAGGTTCAATTGTGCCTGGTCTTCTCTTGTCCTGTTATCTGATGGTTGTGGGCTCCATCACATCTAGGTTTCCACCAACTGGAAAAGAAAACGCAGACAAGCCCTGATGTCAGTGGAAGAAGTTTCTCTCAAACACCAGTCACTGAGTTGTGCCCTGGGAAGACTCCACAGTCCCTCACGTGACTCCCTCTCTCGTTGGAGACTTTCCTCCATCACTCAGCTTCGGCCTCAGTGGCATCCGGCTCCATGTTGCATTCAGACTTTGTTAATTGTGGTGACACACAAATATTGCTGTTAATTATTTATTTTCATTCATTCTACCAATATCTTTTGGGAACTTACTCTTTACTAGACAGACATTGCTGTTCACACACACACATGCAATGCATGTAAATGTATATGCACATATATCAATGTGTATACATACACACACACACATATATATACATATATAATATACATACACATAAAACAGATGAGTCATATGAATGGCCTTATTATTTTTATTCATTTATTTTCGTGATACTCGGGATTGAACACAGGGCCTTCATTCTGAGTTGTATTCCTGTTTTTTTTTTTTAAATTAATTTTGAGGCAAGCTTTTGCTTGCTAAGTCAGTAAGTTGATAAGTTGTATAAACTAGGTTGGATCTTGTAATTTTTCTATCTCACCCTCCCAGAGGGCTAGGGTGTGGATATTTTTTAAAAAAAATAATAATCCTCTAAACTCTGTGTAAGTATGAATTGAAGCAAAGAAGGAAGTTCCTCAGAGGAACAAGACAGTGAGCGATGTGGATTTAAAGCAGTAAGAACAGGGAGTGACCTGTATAAATATTTTAAGATTAACTTAAGAGGCTAGCCATTTTTAAAAAGGGAGTCAATGAAGATTTTCAAGAGGGTGCCTGAGCATGTATACCTCGATGCCTCAGCCCTCAGGCGTGCAAGTGCACTGGGTGTCCACTAGGACCAGTCGTTGCGCTGGCCCCGAGGTACAGGCGGGGGCCTGGATGTGGCCACCTGGGTGCCCCTGGGTGTCTTTGGAAGGCAGAAGTGATGGGTACCCTCTTGGCCCAGTTGCTCACACTTTGGTTATTCTTACTAAAGAGTGTGATGCATGTTATATTATTTAATAAGTAAAATAGTATGCAATGTTATATATATAATACTTATGTGAGAAATATTAAGTAGAGATTAAAGTAATTAAAAATTTTTAACAATTCCATCGGAAATGTGATTTGGGAAAAGGTTCTGAAGTACACTTCACTCCCCACCTCGTGGTACCCTCTGCATGGGGCCTGCTCCAAACATCTGAAAGGAAACCCCGTTCCTCACTGTTCTCTGCTTTCCGTTTCCTCGCCTGTGAGCTGGCGGCAGGCCTTGTCTGTGCGCTAGCGAAGGTCACACGGAAGCCGCAATTTGTTTCCTGTCCTGATGCCCCCATTATAAAAATAGTATACTTTCACGTTTGAACTTCTTTTTGGGGCATGACGTTTGGCTGATAAATGCTGTACACTTGTGAGGTCATGTGGTGTGTGTGACATGGAGAAACGGGGCTCTTCAAATGCCTACATTTATGACCAAGAGGCCACACCCTCCTTACCAACTGGGACTTGTTTTCAATAATGACTTGGAAGGAACGGGAAGGAGAGGATAATTATCATCTCTTTCTCCTTTGTAGCTTGTATGACTCATCAGCAAGCTAAAGGTAGACAGCGTAGGTGGAACAGGCATGTCTCAGGTGCCAAATAAAAATCTATTCTGCTAGTTTTTTTCAGAATTTTTACAGTCCTGGAATAAAATGAAATACACATGTGTCAAGGAATGATGAGATACTAAGTGTATGTCTTCAATTATTTCATTTTTCTTATGAATTCACTTTTCTTATATGAGCAATTAAGCTCGGTGTTGTAAAAGTATAAAGGAAAAGGACAAATTCATATTAATAATTGGAAAGTTGTTTTTCTGTAGTTAAAGTGCCATTAATATCAAGTTGAAACACTGAGAATTTAAGAGAAAAATGAGGGAAGATAGAGAAGATCTTTGTACTTTGTTCCCATTATTGTCACTTTTTCCTGCTATCTTTTTTACTTTCTTGTTACTGGGACCAAATATCCAACATCTATAACCTAAGGAGGAAAGATTTATTTTAGCTCACAGTTTCAGAAGGTCACAGTCCATTCACAGGTAGGCAGTTGGAAAATGGTGGGATCACATGGTGGGGCTGAAGTCAAAGGCAGAAGTCTTCATGGCATAGTAGAACAGGAAGCCTAGTCAAGTCCCAGAAGGAAGACAGTAGTAGTATGTATCCTTAAAGGTCCTGCCCATTAGTCTGCCCTTTCTGAGTCCAGCCTCCGTGCTCTGCCCCTTCCAGGGTTTGGCCCTTATCACACGCCTATAATCTATAATTCACGACACACCTGTGTGGCCTCTTGGTCACAAATATACTTGCTTTGCACATTATCTAATCCACACATCTGTAATCTGTTATCTGCCACATGCCTGTATTCCACTACACACCTATAATACAACACATGTCCATAATCCACCCCTCCAGACAGGGCCCCAATCTTCTTAATGGCGCACGGTTCCATAGATAATTGATAAGACCCCAAAACATAGGCTTCTGAGGGACTGTCCGGATCCAAACCAGAATACCTGCATTTTAAATGGTTCATTTGCTCAGTGCTTTGTAGGTAGTTTTTCCTGACTCTGGATTGGCAAATAGAATGGCTGTACATTTTTTGAGGTAAGACAACACTTTCTCAAGGAAACCTTTCTACATACTCAAACTGCCCTAGTTACCTTCTCGTTCCTGGGAGAGAATCCCGCACTCACAAATTAAGGGAGGAGAGTTTTATTTTTATTTCAGTTTCATGACATCCCAGCTCATTCGTAGCCAGCTGTCAATGGTGAAACAATATGGCAGAAGCTGGGGAAAAAGCTTTTCATACTGTGTCAGACAGAAAGCAGCGTGTGAGAGCATGGGGGGGGGGGGGGGCTGTTGAGCATACGTCCTTCCAGGTTGTGCTCAGGGATTCACTCCCTGGTCAAGCCCCAGTGATCTACCACTTCCGACCAGGCCCCATCTCTTAACAACACAGGAAATTAATGGATTAACTCCAGTGTTGGAGTCATATTCCAAGCATGAGGCTTGGGGGCGGGGGTCATTCCATATCCAAACCATAGCACAAATCCATTCTGGTTTCTGTGTTCTTTGTGGGTTTTGGCATGTTTTGAGTGCCTCTCTTCTTTCAGTGATTCTTTTTTCTTCCCAACTATCAGCTCCTCAAGGTGAAAGGCGCCCCGTCTTCACTTTTACACATCCAGTTCAAAATCCAAACTTCCATGTACTGCTCATTTTTTATACAGAATAACTTAAGTGCAATATGTTCTCAAGGAAAAGTTTTAGATTGAACTTTATTTTATTTTATTTATTTTATTTGTTTGTTTGTTTTAGTTTGTTTTGTTTTTGAAACAGGATCTTGCTCTGCAGCCCAGGCTAGTCCTGAACTCACTATGGAGCCCAGTCTACTTTAGACGCCTGGTAATCCCCTTGTCTCTTCCTCCCAAATGCTGAGATTACAGGTGCACACCAGAATGCCCAGCTTTGTGTGGTGTAAGGGAACCAAACTTAGGGCCTTGCTCTCAGTAGGCAAGCACTTTAACTGCTGTGCCATTCCTCTAGTCACTGAAATTTTCTTATGAAAGAGAATTTTGGAGTAATATATATCTTTGGAATTTGGCTGGATCTTGGAAGGTGTACACTGTGTAAGGCTGCTGAGTTAGTTGGAAGTAGATTTGGAAGAATCTTCCATGGTAGGTCCTGTGATATTGATCTTGTATCCAGGAGAGTTTAAATGAAAGGATTCATTTGTTTTCCAACAAACATTTGCTGAATATCTACCAAATGCCAAAGCTCTTACTGATACGAAGCACACACCAATGAGAAAACAACAGATTTATGGCCCTCAGGATTAATTTAGTTGAATTTATTTATATTTTTTCTTTGACATGGGGTCATGCTCTGTATCCAGGCTGGTCCTGAACTCAGTACAAAGATTGCAGGAGTGAACCACCACACTGTCTTGAAATGATAATATGAAGTCTGTGTTTAAGAAAGACCTCTGTGTAGATGTTACCAAGGGCTTCTCCGTAATATAAATGGATTTGCACACTGATTTTCTTCAGTGATTTAACTTTGCTTTTCTTTTTGAAAAACATACAAAAGACCCAAAAATATAATCCATGTTTAAAAATATTTTAATTACAGTAAAAGACACATTGTCATTAACACCCCTGAAAACAAAAACAAAAACAAAAACCTCCACACTTCTAATGAACTTACCCTACTGTGTTTGCCACTTCCTGAAGCAGCCCTGGAATTCTTCCTTCAAGAGTGACATTAATTGCACATTCTTCTCTGCCTTCCTGTCCTGAATAGGTTGAGAATGTTGATCTTCCATGATCACGGTATTTTGAGGATCATTATTGGCAAGGTGGCTTTACTGTAACAATTTATAATGACTTTCTTATATATCCACTCTATTTTGAAATCAAACCTTGTGGAACTGTGTGGTAATCGACACTTGCTCCTGACGCTGAAAGTCTCGCAATTGATGTCAAATTCAAATTTCTTTTCCACAGCCTAATTGCATATAGAAAACTGCTTTTTCTTTTCTGTCAAATAAGAAAACAAAGTTTTACACGAAAACTTAGAACATCATGGCACTGTGATCTGCTTTCCAAACAAAAATTGACACACATAGACTGCCCAGTGTTTTGGTATAAAAAGAAATTCAGAATTTGAAGAGAATTTTCCATTTCCCGAGGGAAATAAAGGGCAGAAGGGTTCAGAAGAAGGCGAGTTTGAAGTGTCTGCTGGGGGAAGCCCTCTGCCCTCTCACGTGCGGGCTCTGTGCTCCTCACCACCTCCTGTTTGGCTGTCTTGGTTTTTCCCCTCCGCACCAGAGCGTCCGTAGCTATGCAACACAGGGCAGATGCTGCAAAGAAAAGAACACAAGCCGACAAGGGGCAGAACCAGGAGGAGCACCTGACTCTAAATCAGATGCTGAATGAAAATGCGTCGGCAGAGAGCACGGAGAGCCTGTGTTCAGAGACGCGGACAGAAGGATGAGCACACGCAGAGGTCGGGGGAGGCGACTGTGCTTTGGTTTGATAAAAATCAAGAAATGCAATCTAACGCAAACGATTCCCCGAACTCCTTATAGTCAGATTGACTATGGAAAATTTCCAGGGCATTGCTACAAGATGAGGAATGTATGTTACACATCCCTGGACTTCGGATGCACAGGTATCAATCAGGTAACAGAAACTTATTTTATATTATTATTTTGTGTAAACCCGACCCAAGTGGCCGTGAAGTAGTGCTGTCTACCCTTTGGGCAATGCACGGTTGGCATAGAACACAAAGAGCCACCAAAGAGAATAGATTTCGGAATCAAGAGGCTAATTTAAGAAAGAGAAGATCTGATGGCCTCAGACTGAAATGGACCTTATCAGTGAAGAGAAATCTTTCCCTAACTACCACAGTCATGGGTCCAATATAGTTGTTGGAGTGTCATGCATGGGGATTGAGACACCTGGCTGAGCTGCATACCGTGAAAGTAATGGATAATCTGTACTTTTTTCTTTTTTCTTTTCTTTTCTTTTCTTTTCTTTTCTTTTCTTTTCTTTCTTTCTTTCATTTCATTTCATTTCATTTCATTTTATTTTTATTTATTTATTTATTTATTTATTTATTTATTTATTTATTTGAGACAGGGTCTCCCTGTGTAGCCCAGGCTGGCGCTGAACTCCCTGGTGTGGCCCCAGCTGGCCTTGGACTCACAACAATCCAAGTTCCTCAGCCTAGGCGTGTGCCACCACATTCAGCTTTATGTGGTGTTGGGGAACCAATTTTAGGGTGTTGCCCTTGCAAGACAGACATTTTAGCACTGTGCCATTCCTCCAGCCCATAATTTGTCCTTTTTATATAAGGTTATTGGCTAAGTGCTTCTCTTTTCTCACTGAGTTTCTCAAGAGAAAAAGTAACAGACTGGATTCTTCTGGGACTAGTCCTTTGTTTGCACACTTGTGTGGCAGGATGTGACAGCTATAGTCATGTTGGGTGCTCTGCCTGAAGCAGAGTTGCACAGAAGCTGGCTTTTGTAGGATTGGTAATTTAAAAGAATTCATCCCATAAATGACAGAGTCCTAGCAGAAAAGCAGGTCAACAAGGCTCAGATTTTAGGAAGTGAATCATTATCCACAACTTGCGATTAGCCTGGAGTCACCTCCTTCTATCAAGCCACTCTCCTGATCTTTGTTATTTTTACCCCAAATTATTATTTTTATTAGCATGTATTTGCAATATAATAGTTAGATACTGATCCCACCATTTCGCATCTTTCTGAAGCAGTTCTGGAAGCCCTCTTTCATGAGTATCTTTTCATGGTTGCTTCAAAGTCGTTAATTGCTTCAAAATGTTTGGCAGTTTCAAGTAAAATCATGACATCATCTTCACTGAAACTGGCACTGTATGACTTGGACTCCATCAGAGTCACAGGGGCACAAAAGGTAAGTGTTGTGCATCAGTCCAGAACATGAAGGCAGCCACAACAGTGCAACCAGAGACCCCATAAGGAAAGACAACGGCACACACAACAGAGACGTCCTGGCCCACCTGCAGCTATTTATGTATTGGCCTCTCTCTTTCTCTCCTTTCTCTCTCCCCACTTAACCTGAATGCATAAAATGGCTCTTCTTCTCGGCCTGAATTCTGACAACTACAGCTTTTCTGCTTGTTTATTGAAGATGTTTCTTGAATAAAGAATAAAGAGTCTTCAAAATCATGATAACTATTTGATTATTTTGGGAGGTCACGGGTGCACTCTGTTCTCATGGTAGACACTACCCCATTCAATAGTAACGATGAAAACAACCACCAAGACAGCAGCACCAGCACAGCAGTAACTAACAAATCATTCTTTACTGAGTTTCTAGATATCAAAGGGGAAATCCTCACTTTTTATTCTAAGAATGAACACTTCTGAGGAAGCCAGGGGCAGTGGCCTGCCCCTGTTTTTCAGTTACTCAGGAGGATGATGAGGGAGGATCACTGGAGCCTAGGGGGCCCAGGCTAGTCCAGGCAAGAAATCAGTACACACCCCAAGGAATCAGAATGACAATCTAGGGGAATACTATATAACTTTATTTACATAAATTCCACATAGTGGTGTTACCTATTAATTAGAACTCCACTCCTAAAGTTGATTAAATTCTGGTAACTTGCTTCTAATGGCTTAGGAGATTCTTCCTACAGAAAGCTAACCTTCTATATTTTTCATGTTAATTCTCCAGGAAGCTCAGAACCGACACCATGCCCTTCATTGGTCACGCATTCTCCAGGTTCTCTCGCTTTTCTAGATCTTTGAGGGCTCTAGAGTACTCTCAGCATCTCAACAGACAACGCGTGTTCTCCTTCCTAGGACACACCCAGTCTGAAACAATCTCAGGACTTTGTGGACTCACCACTTAGAGCACAGAATCCTGGCATCCCAGGGTTTCACAATGCACGATTGCAAATTCTGAAACGTGGATTCAAAGGGCTGTACTTAGTACCTTTGACATTCCAGTAGTTCATCTATGACATACTTTGAAATTAAGTTAGAAATGAGGTATGATCATGCAAGCTCCCAAGCTGGTCATAAAGAATTGTGACAGCCACTTGGAGAGGCATTGGGTTGATTTGTGGCAACCTCGTTGAGTTCTTCAGTTGGGATTATAAATAATAAACTCCCCAAACATAATGAAGTAGTAAATGACAATAGAGAATCAATAATGCATGAAAACATGCCTGTGATTTACTGATACTTAAGTCATCCCCACACTGCAAGTTTTAAAGATTGTTTGAAAAACACTTCCAAGGACCCAGGAAGGATTGCATAAAAGAGGCTCTTTTGAAGCATGGGGACATTAAATAAATTCACCTTTATGGCTTAATAATTACCCAGATGACTTGATTCCCATAGGATGGGGAGTTAATAGAGACAGGCCAATTAATTTATAGTATAGCTTTTTAACAGCATCTTCTTTAAATGGTGTCTTTGTTTATGGAAAAAATACAAAGAAAAGCAAGTGCTTTAGCCGTCGTCTTTGCTTGCATAAGAGAAAGCAGTCTCACACTGGTTTACAGGATGTGGAAGGATGGCTAGTTCCACCTGCTAAAGTTACAGGTAACACACAGCCTTCAAGAGAAAACAGGTTCCATATTGGACAGGGACACAGGGGATTTTAAAAAACAATTAAGGTCATATTAGAGATTAAAGAGAGGCAGAGAGCTTCCGAGAGATGGTAAGAAAGTATTCAGAGGACAGCATTGAGGTACAGAAATAGATTAGCTTAAGTTTTATTTTAATGGCACTGATATAAAAGTTCTGAAGATCTCTTGATCCTTTATTCCATTTCTAGACTTTTACCCCCATTTAAAAATTCCTCCAGTCTTTACGTTGGGCCATCTTTGTCTTCACGGTCATCATTTGCCTTCCATTTTCCATGCTTTAAACCTCCATGAGTCCTTGTTGATCTACGTTGCTCCACAGTCCATCCCAGGTCCTTTTTCTTTCTGACCAGGGCTGCTTCCTAACTCCTGAGTTCTGCTAGAAAAATCCTCACATGAGTGCCCACTCTGACACTCTGAACCTTTGTAGCCAATGTCATAGAACCCCCACAAGCCTGAGGTGTGCCTCAGCCAGGATTTTCTCCTGTGTGCCACAGTGGGTGTTATTTTTTCTGTTTGTTTTGTGTTCGATGCTGGAGATTAAACCCAGAGTCTTCGCCCTGAGCTACATCCTCAGAATTTTTTGTCATTTTTTCATATTTTTATTTTGAGACAGGGTCTTGCTAAGTTGTTAGGTTGTGCAGGATGGACTCTAGCTTTCAATCCTCCTGCATCAGCCTCACAGCATGCTTCCAGCCAACAGGGGGCGTGTTCTGCGTTTTCCCATTCTTGTCCAGCATCTCCCTTCTCAAGCCCATTGCAGACTTAGCCGATGGCTTCCGCTTCAGAGCTGCAGTCCAGCGACCACACAGCTTCTCACAGAGGATATTTGTCTACCGTGGGCACAGCTTTATTCCTGAGACCAAATACTGCAATCCTCCAGGGACCACATCCTGCATTCTCTCACCCACATTTGTGGTCCCTGTCCCCGCTCATTTGATCCTCCAGTGTTTCCGAAGCCACCATGTTCCTCACCCTCTCAATGGCCTCCTAGGGCCTCTCCAATGCACCACGTGACACAGCTGCATACCTTTCTCTCGTAATGTTGCATTTTCATCAGCATCGGTTCTCTCTCTCTTCCTCATTCTCTCATCCCCCCTCTCTCCTACTGCCTTCTTCTCCCCCTTCTCTCTCATCCCCATATCCTCATCCCAGTTACTCCCTTAATAAATACCATCGATAACGGTCTTACTTTCTCATAGCCACGTTTTTGACAATATTATCTAAATGCATCTTGATTTTTAACTTCCTACTTTTAACATATCCTTCAAGTCAATTCCTGGGAATCTATTTTAAATACATATTATTTTTAGTGGTGGAAAAATCTTTCACACTACTTGCATTGTATTGGAGTTATTTACACTAGACAAGGTACATATAATTTAAATCCTTCATGACAGAAATCAGAACATTGAAATGTTTTGCGCAAGGGTTGTCTTTGAAGCCACATAAATGTTTAATGCAATATGTATCAGAAGTGGTTTATGAAAAAGCAAAATGTAGAGGAATAGATCTACTGCGGTTGGAACTGTAGAATTCCGTGTTCTGGGAAACCTGCAAGAAATCATATTAATATGAGCATGCAACGTGGACAGACATCTGGCTGCTGGAACCAGGCCCCTGATGTGGAGCCTCCTATAACCTTATCTCTTCTGCCTCTGTGGGGACAAGTAGGCAGAAGTGGAGGTGCCTCCAGTGGGAGCCCCCGTTCCTTGCCCTAGTAACGCCCTAGTTGCCAGGTATTCCAGAAGTCCTTGCTCCGGTGCTTCAAGCCTCTTTGGCAAATCTGTCTTTCCACGTCGACATCACACCACCATGACAAAGCTCTTTCAGGGGCACAGACAGCTCAGATTCACTGGATTTACAGCCTGGGATGAGTGCGACAGACACACACAGGTAGGAAGCTCTCTGCAAAGGGACCAGCCATCCCTGTCCTGCAGGCACGAGGGTAGAGTGAGATTTTAGTGTTTGGACCTGACTGTTCAGGTCAGTATTTAGATACACTTGCCATGGGAGGAGGAAAGTAATATTGGATTGTCTGTCTACAGTTTCAGTCATGACTTCCGGTGTTGTCTCTACACGACGGAGGGGCACCGTTTTACACCTGTGTGTGGCTCAGACTGACAAATGTCTTCTATAAGAACAATCATTCAGCGCTGTAATGTTAACTATTTATTTTCCCATCTTCCCCTTTCTTCATCTCTCCTTCCTTTCTTCAGTTTTTAAATTCTTATTTTTTCAAATCTCATACTTCAGAGGGTAAGAAAACTGGTAAAATAACCCATGGAAGTACTCAGGAGTCCACAGATTAGACACAAAATTAAGTTTAACACCAATGTGTTAGTGAGTCCATGAATATTTGACACCACGAAATACGGATAAAACAGACTGGAAGCAAACAAGCAAGAACGATTGTCAGACCACAGGCATTGAACCTCAGTATTGACCAATGCAGTTCAGCAATGCCTGGCTACTTTCCACTCTACACCAAAAATACAAGTCTCAAAACAACAAAGGACATGGAGGGAAATGAAGCAAATTAACATGTACAAAATCTTACTACAAAGGCTACACAGAAATTTTTTCAAGGTTCCTTCCAGATAAATATGACTGATGGGGAATTATTCACCACAGTAATGAGCATAAGACAGTAACAAACCCTCAATTTTCGAGGTCAGGGATCTAATGCTGGGACCGTGCTGAAAGACTAGAACTGTAATAGCTTCAATTTGCTTATCCCAGCGTCAAATGACTTTGCGTCGCATCCTTTGTCTTCCAGCCAAATGAATTTCCCCAATAAAAGCATTCTAAGAAATTTGTGCCGGTGTGAAGTTAGACATGAAAGGACTCTTCCATTTTCTTAAAAACTGCTGCTAGCCTCCTGGTGAAGGCCGGGAGATGCGCTCAGATGCAAGAGAGGCGACTTAGAAAGAATGATCTGTGGAGCAGCAGAGGGGAGGGACAGGGGACAGAGGGACTTAGTCACGGCGGAGTGGCCGAGGGCTGGAGCCAGGCCCTGGATGAGGACTGAGCCATAGGACACGTGTACACACTCTTCTGTCCTGCAAGAGAGCCATTTCACTCCATCACCTTCCTTTTCAATGTTTCTTATGTAGGTGCTGGTGAATAATTACTAAATTTTCTTTCTTAGCCTTGGTTGTTCCTTACACAATGTACCTTCCTAAAACTCTGTTATGAATCTATTCATCTTACTTGGAAAATTATTTAATTTACCAGTTTTAAACAATCATTTTATTTTTACAAAATCTGCTCAGACAAACTCCCTCATCAATAGAGCCTGGACTTACCCTTACGTTCAGGGTTCAAGCTCCGGGAAGTCTTTCCTAGACCCGCTAGCTCAGGAAGTGCTTCACAGCCAGGGTGTGTTTGTGCGCACAGGCCTTGTACGGGGTCACACCTGGCACCTTCCCCTGCTGTCTCAGCAGCTTCTCTCCTCTGAGGACAGGGTCGTTCTGGGCACCTGCTCACCCCCTCGGGGCCCAGGTGTCATCTGCCCTTCCGACGGTGTAGCAGGGAATCCTTCTCCTCTACTCCATTCAGTAAAGTTCCACTTGCACTATAAGGTGTGCTGTGTCGTAGAAGCAATATCTGTTGTTGCCTTCCTGTGGCCAGAAAGTCCAAAGGGTCCACATCAACACAGAGAATGCTGTAAGCCAAAGTTTAGTTTCAGACTGTGAAAATACGGGTGGTTTTACAGAGCTGACCTATCCCAAAACACCAGCACACGTGTTTCAAAGCAGATTAATTGCACTGTGGAGGGGGCTCTCCAAGAGAGGGGTACGCAAGCTGTTTCATGAAAATGTTCAATAATTATAAGAATCCAAAGCAAGTGGATATAATCTGAGCAGAGGATGTCCAGAAAGGACCACTTCTCTCACCTATTTCGTTTGTTTAACTGAAATACGCATTTGTATAGTAAAAGACCCAAAATGACGTGAAGAAGGTACAGCGGCAGGGCACGCAGTCTCACGGCCGCTTCTACCCCTCACGGGGAGCTACGTGCCTTCCGCCCTGGCTCAGGCCACCCCCAAGATTGATTCCTTTCCCCGTGTCTTGGCAATCGCTCTTCCCGAAAACAGGCAGCTGAGAGTGTTGCTTTTCATCAGCTCCACTTTACGCTGAAGCTGGTAACTGACGCACACTGCCCCGGGCCTCCTTAAGGACGCGTTTGGGGCTACTTTCTACAAGGGATGTCTCCTCGTTCTGTTCATGTTACATTCATGTCCTGACAAGATGCACAGTGGGAACAGAGTGACTGTGGACTTCATCGGGCTTGGTTAGGGAGTGCAGGGAGATGTCGCTTTATTGTGACGAAATAAACAGAGGCTCAGTGCGCACGCCATGGGCAAGCGTACGTACAAGTGTATGTGTGAGAAAAGGCCTCAGGACAGGAGGGAGGAGTGAACGGCGAAGGAAACCTTGCTGGGTGCCGCAGACGCGTCCCTCGTGGCGTTAAACCACTGAGAACTCTTAGCAGGTGTGGAAGAGAGTTCACGTCTTGCCCGGTGGTGCTTCCGCTCAGTGTGTGCTGAGTGTCAGACCTTCACAATTGTCATAGTTTGCATCAACATATTTTTAGAATTTTTTCACTTAGGTAAAGATGAATATAATCACGTGTATTTACTGGCAAAATTTATGTGTGATATTAGTTCTAGCCTATAATTTTCCTTATTATTTTTTAGCTTTTAAAATTTACAATACTTCAGTTGTTCAACCTGAACTAAAATATTTTATATATTTTTTTCTTCTCTATTTTGATATTATTTGTAGTGATTTTTAAAAATCTGTTGTATATTATGACTTATATGAAAGGTATTATATTGATGGCATCAATTTAATATCATATTTTGAGTTAGATGAGGAAGAGTCTAACCTATCCTATGTTTATAAGAAAAACTATTCAATGCATTTTACCCCAGTACTGGTGTAATTTTATATTTTACAACTAATTTTTTCCACTGAAATTATGCTTTATTATTTGAAAGTTGTAATTGGAACAAGATTGAGCAAGGAGAAGACAGCCGTGCCTTAAAAGCATACAACTCAGAATTATATAATAATCCAAACAATCTTTTTTCAAATGAATCTCAGACCTCAAAAACATTGATGGGTGCATGATTGAGGAATTTAAGAATTGTATGCAATTTTAGCTATCTTCATATATATATATGGTCTGGAGAATCAGTGAGCATCTTTGCCCTCCACACTAAAATCAGATCAAAATGGATCAAGGAACTAGCCATCAAAACAGAAACACTGAACATACCGACATACTGAAAATGAAATAGGTAAATGACATAGAGACAGGAAAGGATTTTCTGATTTTTACAAACTGCCCAAGAAATTTCAGCAAGAATCAACAATTGGGACTACATTAAGCTAAAAAGATTTTGCACAGGAAAATAAAAACAACAAGGTGAGGAGACAACCCACTGATTTAGATGAAGGATTAATATCTAAAATATACAAAAAGCTCAAATGCTTAAAACCCCTTATGATCCCATCAGGAAGTGAGCAGATAAAATGAAAAGAAACTTCTCAGAAGAAGTACAAATGGTCAACAAGCACGTGAAAATGTGAAAATGTGTTTTTCACCACTGGCCATCGGAGAAAATAGAAACAATGTTGATGTGTTACTGCACTTCGGAGTAAGAATGACCTACATTAAGAACTCAGAAACAACAATTGTTGATGAGGTTGTGGAAAAAAACTCTACTTTACTGCTGGTGGGACTGGAAATCTGGTACAACTATTATAGAAAGCAGTTTGAAGATTCATGAGAAAGCTGAAAAACAGAAATTTCTTTTGATCCAACTACAGCTCTACTGGGCCTGTTCCCCAAAGAAATAAAGTCAACATGCCAAAATGACGCATTCATATCTATATTTTTAGCAGCGTAATTCGTAATAACCAAATCCTTAAAACAACTAAATTTTGATATATGTGACAATGTCGGGGTGTACTGCATTAGCGGGCTTGTCATGATGATCACTGGGAGGTCCGACCCAACTTTCAGCAGTTGTATTCTTTCCATTCCAAATTAAGAAGTCATTTCTCGTGCACCAAAATTCCACATTGAAAAAGTCCCATAAGTAGTTTTATTTTTTTAAAGCTTTTATAATTTAATGTGCATTATTATCTGATCAAGCTGATTTTGCTTTGCAATTCTCAGTAGGATTTTTGCTATTACTTCATTTTTAACAAATGCAACAATTCTTCATAAATACTGATAAGTATATTTCAAATTCTTAGTTTACATTTCTGTTTGTATATAATATATACATATACATGCACACACAAGCAGAGGTAAATCTTAGAAGAAGCATCTGTTATTTCACCGTGAAAATGATACATGCACATTTATTCGTGTAGAACGCAGGCTCAGTCCTCTAGGAGTGACACTAACACAAAGTATGGGGTCTGAAGGACGGGTGGGAGGGTGCGTGGGTCGGCCATCCGTCCGTCCGTGCTGAGAGCAGAGGAGAAGGGCATACAGGAGCCTCCTCTGCAGAGAAGTGAGGAAACCTGCACCTGCCTTGTGGAGTCTGGAGCACAGCTGACCTGTGGAGGGGAAAGATGGCGGCTGCAAGTGGAGGCACTCAAGCAGACCGAGGAGGGATCCCTCTGCTGGGGACTGGTCTTTTCCTAGGGCCAAGTGAGAGGGCCACTCTAGCTGCAAAAATGACAGCCTCACGGACCATTGGATGACAGGACAAAATACATATCCTGTCCCGGAGCTCAGTCCCTTCTGGAGCCCCGTCCTCAGTCCTCTTGCACGGCACGCAATTCTGCTCTCCACTCCTGGAAAAGCCCTGTCTGCTCCGCTTCAATCTGCCTTGACTGTTCTGGCCTACCAGATCTCTTCTGGGTACCAGTATTTCTTTTTTTTTCTCCCTTGGCCCAATCCAAACAATTCCTGGTCATTTGCTTCTTCATTTTCCACAGGAGGAAGTCTGGGAAAGTTGAATGTGGAGGAGCACAGCGAGGCGTGATATGTTGGGGACCAGCCTCTTACGCTACTTTTCCACTGGTGTCATGCAAGGACCGGCCACTGTATCCCTTGGGAAGAGGGTTAGAATGCACCTCCCTCCTGGGTTCCTGTAGGGTCCAAGACCCCACATACTCCAATTGCCTTGTTGATGAAGTAGATAAACTTTTATCATGTTAAATCCTTGAGAATAAAGAAATTTTGTTAGAAGAAGCAGAAAGTCTTACCTGATGATATCTCCACCTCCCTCAGGGCTGATCTCTTAAGGTAATAATGTGCACGTCACTTCTCTTCTGAAGTATCCCTGGGCCTTCTGTTAGATTGCCCTTTTCTCTAGAATTTTTGCCATAGACCCTGCTCTTTTTTCTTATAGCAACCTTCTCAATACTTTAAAAATGTTCTAAGACTCCCACAAAGGCAGAAGTTTTATCACTGTACTTTTATGTCCTTATCAGTATTGCAGAGAAGCTAAAAGACTTTCAAGTTAATTCATAATAGGTAAGTGAAAAAAGGTATTTATTAAAGTTTGTGCATATACATTTTAGCTGAACAATACATCCAAAAAAAGTCAGCACAACAATATTTTTAAAATCTATTCCTCTGGTGGCAGGGTATGTTTTTAACCACTTTAAAAACCAGACTTGTAGCCGCAACAGGGATAATTTCAATTTTAAATCCCATTTTAACTCTATATTACTTTGGTAGTATTTTAGTCCAAGGTAAAATTACTTGGCTGTGGAAGAGGTTTATAACTCAGTGGTATCTAATAAAGTAAGAAAAGCCACAGAATTAGATTACTTTTGATCACTTTTAAAAAAAGATAAACTACTCAAAGTGTAGCTATTTGGAACCCTCAATGTTCTCTCACATTGGCCTTTTGTTTCGATGTGTAAGGTATAATTTCAAAAATGTTTCTGTTTTATGACAGTAATAGAGTTTATTAAATGTTCTCAGCTCTTTGAAGCACACAGAGGAGGAAGCTGTTTTGATAGATGCTTCAACTGTTACTGAAAAACACACAGAACCAGATGGACCTCAAGCATTATGCGTCATTTAGAGTTGTGTAATTAGAACTAACTGCAAAACGGGGGGATCAATTACTCTCTTAAGTTCTTTTTAATATCTATCTAAGGTACATAGAGAATTATATTGAAAAGAAACAGTACAGGTGAGGAAAGATTGAACTAGATGTCAAGGTTAAAGGAGATACAATGAGTAGTTCAAATGTAGCTATACAAAATAATTTCTCCATAAGAGAAAATCCAGCCCCAGCCTACTTGTACTCATGGCTTCTCTATTGTTACCAGAAAACATCTGAGACTAGATTCTGTACAAAGACAGGAAATGTTTAGGTCGCTGTTTTGGAGGCTTTAGGGCCTGGGGAAAACTACATTGGCATGGTGTCTGATAGCAACGGGGATGTGTGTAGGGTGGAGAGAAAGGGCAGAGTGATGGAGAATGTAGTCCTGCTGTTTTATAGATGCCTCTCAGGATTCCACGAAACAACCGTAATCTCACCTCAGGGCAGCAATCTTTGAATATATAACTATCTCCTAATAGGACCCATATCTAGAAAGTCCTTTTTAAAAACATTTCCACCGTGAGAACCGAGTTTTCAATGCACAGACTCCTGGGAGACACACTCAAGCCTTGTATGAGCCAGGGTTATAGTCCACAGTGAAAAATTGGAAGCTTCCCTCTCAGATCCGGAGCCATACAGTGCTGCTCACTGGTGGCACTTCTGTCCGACATAGTACTAGAGGTCCTCATCTAAGCAATTAAGAGAAAGAAAGAGAGAAAGAAAGAAAGAAAGAAAGAAAGAAAGAAAGAAAGAAAAGAAGGAAGGAAGGAAGGAAAAAAGAAAAAGGTGACACTTGAGAACACAGTGCCAAGGAGGAGGTTGGGCTTTGCCCAACACTGTTCTTGCTAGATCGTCATTCCTAGAGTGACTGATTTTCCCCCATTTTATTGGTATGTATCAAAGCAATACACAATGTTTACATTGGTCTTGAGTATTTTGTGCATATGTATATCGTAGACAAGAGTGACTGATTATAGTGAATGAAAACAAACAGGAAATATTTTCACAGGGTTACAGCTGGTCTGTCTTCCGAAGTTGACTTATGGAGGATTATGGCTCTCCCTCAAGGTCTGAGAAAGGTCTGAGGCATAACCCAGGCAAAGACTAACCCGCTTCGCTCAGGTTTGAGAGCCACAGGTGTATGTTAACCAATGAATGAGTAAAGAAAATGCGATACTTATGCTCCATGGAATATTGCTCAGCTCTAAAGAAAAAAGCAGAATCATTTAATTTGCACATTAATGGGTGGAAGTGAGATCATCATACCAAAAACTAAGACTCAGAAAAATAAATAATTCCATGTTCCTTCTCACATGTGGAATCTGGAATTGAAAAAAGGTCTATTTCACCCTTAATTTTTCTGCTCCACTAGGGCATCATATAACAAGATGAGGCAGGGTGTCAAAACGATCTCAAATAATTGGCTGAAACTGATATGAAATGCTTCACCCCACATGCTGTACGCCCATTATGTGGGATTAATCAACAGCTTATGAGTGCTGGAAGAATGTGGTTCGTGCCTAAATGTTTTTTAATTTAGCTGAAACATAAACAAAGCAAGAAGCCCAGAGTGCTCATTTGCATAATAAAGAGCAGTGTTGGGCTGAGATCACAAATGCACTATTTAAAATGCTGTCAGGAGGCTCCCAGGTAACCACGCATTCCCTTAACAACAGAAGAGGAGAGACTCAGCCTTAAATGCTGTGCAGAATCCATTTAACAGTCCCTCTCCTACTGTGCCCAGTTGCATGTTCTTCTAGCAACATGGAGGAGGCAGAAGGTCTGGGAAGTCCTCAGGAAAGAAGGACATTTAATTTCATCAGGACAGGGAACAGAGAATCGGGCTTTTAATGATGTT
Source organism: Ctenodactylus gundi (assembly GCA_004027205.1). Classification (NCBI taxonomy): domain Eukaryota; kingdom Metazoa; phylum Chordata; class Mammalia; order Rodentia; family Ctenodactylidae; genus Ctenodactylus; species Ctenodactylus gundi. The sequence continues at coordinate 127,819 of PVKB01002595.1, read as the reverse complement.
TCCCAAAGAGGCACAGTCTGCAAATCAAATTCTTAACTTACTTTAGGGAGGTACATTTTTAATAAAGATCATCTGTGCAAAAAGTCAGTGTAGGACAAGGAAGCTGATGTACATATTCTTCATGCAAGAAGAGAAAAGAGAGAAACATCTTCAAGTAGTGTCTCATTACTAATGGCGTCACTGCGGGACATCCTGGAGCCACTGGAACTATTACGCTTAGTTTAAACTGTGCCCCTCAAAGGCACGCTGGAGCTCTCAACCCTCAGACCTGCGAACGTGGTGTCATTTATAAACAGGACTTCAGCCAAAGTCCTCAGAAGTAGATGAGGTCATGATTAGGGTGGGTCCTAATATAGTCACTGATCTTCTCCTAAGGGGGCAATTGGGGCATGTAGGTGACACGTGGGGGGAGCTCACATAAAGAAGGAGGCAGAGGTTGGAGTGGTGGTGAGTCTGCAACTAAGAGCTGACAAAAATGTAAGCAACCACCAGGCTGAGAAGAGAAATATGAAAAATTTCTCCCTCAACTCCAGAAGAAACAAAGCTGAAGATTTGACTTTAAACATCTAGCATCTACCATGTGAAATTAAAAAAAGATTCTGTTAGCAAATTATTTTATTGTGGAGTTCTAGAAGGACTCATAGATGATCATTTCGATAATTTGTATTGCTATAATGAATGATTTCCAGGAGTCTGTGGAGTTTTGTAGATTTGTAACTATATTCAATTGAACGCTCTAAATAGTCTTTCTGCTTGTGTGACTCCCACGTTTTTACTGGATGTGGAATTTGATTCTGACGTTGCATTCATTCAGATCCCCTATTCCTATAGGGCTTTCTGGGTATCAGCCCTGCGCTGCGAACCAGGAGACAGTAATGCCATCCTTGCAAATGCTACATCCGGGCCAAGTTGCAACTAAAACAAAGTGTGACGAACATCCTCCTCTGGAAGAAGACAAGGAAAGGGGCTCTGGAAACTCACAGCAACACCAGGCCTATTACTATTTCTCTATTTCTACAAGTTCAACAGGTAGTATTTCGGAGGAAATCAGTTCACAACACTGATATTCTTCCCTTCCACCCTTCACACTCCCAAACCCAGATGTGATTAGGAAGATGCTTACCATGAGGCCTGCTATTTACAGCAAGATCTGTGGCCCAGGACTTGTGGAGATGTCCCTTGACACATAGGCTTCTTTACTCGGGGGGATATTGAACTCGAGGCCCCTGAGCACGTTCTCAGCATCCTCCGGAGGCATTTCAGAACGAGTGGAAATTGCCCCAGTTTTGAAGTATAAGAACACAGAGAAACATTTTTGGAATGCAAATCCAGAGTGATTTTTTTTTTTTTTTGCATTTTTACTTAAACACATATACACTTCAAATTCTTTGTATGTTCCTTACACGCAGCTTGGGGAATCTGTGCCCATACACAGATCTTTTTGACCACCTTTTCTGAACACACAGCAAAACGCTGTCTTTGCCGTGTGTTGCTTCCAGGTATACAAGGAGCTCAGAGTGCGTGAGCCTCTTCTCCAAGTACCTGAGGGATGTGTCAGGAAAGCAGCTCACTGGTTATCAATTTTCTTCCTCCTCCTCTTCCTCTTCCTCCTGTTCCCTCCCTCTTTCATTTCTTCTCTTAGGGGCTTTAGCGCTGAGCTAGATCTCCAGGCCGTTTCTCTGAAAGGGTCTCACTACTTTGCTAACTTGCCTAGGCTGAACTTCCCCTTGGCACTCTTCCGCTCCAACCTCCCAGGGGGTTGAGGTTACAGGTCTGCTCCACCAAGCTCAGTTTATCAATTCTTTTAAATAAAGTTCAGATCTTTTCTTCTCATTTATATCCAACTTTCCTTCCTTCCTTTTTCCTTCCTCTCACCCATCCTTCCTTCCTTTCTGTCCCTGTCTCCTTCCCTCCAGCTCTCTCTCCCTTCCTTCATTTATCCCTTTGTTCACAGTCTCACTCGTGCTGAGCTATGTGCTGAGCTCAGTGGACCCAGCGAGCTCCACCGAGGACTCTCAGGATCCCGTGGACTTTTGATTTACTAAGAATGAAGAATGGTATCAAATAAGAAAGAGTCATAGATGTGGATTCAGAGTATGAACAGTTTTAGACAGAAATACACTCATGTTAAAAATTCTGAGAATACAATATTGTGTTAAATCAGAGGAAACTGGTGGCAGAATAATGCTTCTCCTCTTTATGTGCTTGAGTGTCCCCAGGGGTCCCGTGTCTGGGTTTCCCATGGTCCCCAGGGTTCCTTTGGCAGTGGGGTGACTCTTCACTGGTAGACAGATAGGTAGGACATTACACATATCTCACTCTCTAAATTCACATCATCTAATGGCAATCTTCTTTCCTTTAATGAGAGTTTTAGTATTGAGTCAGAGAAAGCAGAGATTCAGAGAGTTGCCCAAGGCAGCACAGAAGGCTCAAGAAGACATGGGACCAAGACACAAATGGGTCCACACATGAAGACCGCTGTGCTCTCCAGCCAGCCATTGTAACATCTCAATGGTCATTAAAAATAAATCATATGATATGGTACTTTAAAAATCATAGCATGGCATTAAATAGAAAAGACTGATTCGAAGCCATAGAGATAGCAACAACATGCGAGATACAACACCAAGAGCTCCTTGGGTGGAAGGCGAACCCTGGAAGGCTGGAGCCCAGAGCAGAGTGAAGGTTGCCTCTGCTCTGTCCGTGCGAACAAAGAAACCTGCTTTCTTCTTTGTGTTCTTCTGATTCTCCCGTGCATGTAATATGATTCATGGGTAGAGAAACAGAAACACGTAAAGCTAATAAACAATTCTTAGGAAACCTCCAGGTTCCCGGCGTTGCCTCTTCACGCTGCCCTGACATTTTCTTCCGTACCGGGAAGCATACAGACCTTCATGTCCTCACTCATTATTTTCAAAATGGAAAGTCACACAAAGCTGACCATTTCCCCTGGAGCACCTTCTATTAGGGACTAGTATTTCCAAGAAAAGCATTTCCAAATCATCATTTCTGCCCTGAATTTGCTCCTCTATGTTTTCTATTTTTCTAATATTCTGGATGGTAAATGGCTTCCTAATTTTTTTCCTGTGCATTTATTGTATTTTCTATGTGTCCAATTGATAGCTGACAGTTTTGCTATTAACCACCCCCCCTCCCTGCCCCCAAACCATTGAATTATTGAATCATGATGAATATCTCACAAAGGTTCTGGAACAAAGGCAGAAAACAATAAGTGTTCTTGAAATGGAGGATGGAGGAATGAAGAAGCGAAGAAAGGAAGGGAAAGAAGGAAGAGATAGGAAGAAAGGGAGAGAGAGGAGAGATGGAAAGAGAAAAGAATGTTGGGGAGAGAGAGTATGGAGGAAGGAGTGGTGGGAAAGCAGAAGGAAGGGAGAGAGGGGAGGAAAGAATAAATGGGATGAATGAGGACATAACTTTTTAGATCACAAGAAGGCAATATGGCAGGTGGGATCTAACCCCCGAAGTACCCGATAGACCAATAGAAATGTGCTTCATGGAGTCTAAATTCAAGGCATACTTCTGGCAGGAAATCAACACTATATTATTATACAAGACAAGCCATGAAGGTGTAAGTTGTGGTATATTCATATGAGGAAAATTATCTACCCAAATTTTATTTGTAGTATTATCCCAGCCCCTCGTCTGGTGTATATTAATAGTAACTATGTTTTTGATGAATACATGCCAAATAACTTCTCCATGTTTCAAGCCTGTAATCAATAAAGAGCTTTTTTTGGGAGCCTGTCTTCTCATGGAAATATTAAGTAAAGAGAAAATCAGACCTAAACGTGCAATTGTGGCTGGACCTGGTGGAGGAGGCCTGGATCCTAGCATGCCGGGAGACTGAGGCAATAGGATCGCAAGTTTAAGCCCAGCCTGAACAATGTTGTACTCAAAATCAAAAGCACACAGACGTCTGGGGATATAGCTCAGTGTGAAGGCCCTGGCCTCAATCCATGTCACAAACACAGCAACAACAAAAATTAATCTTTAGCACAGTAGTTCCCATCTTACTTCCAAATAAGAATAGACAAGGAATGTAATGTAATAAAGTTTTTATTTTCTGTAGAGAATAACGCACAGGACAATATAATATCAGCTATAGCTGGCATTTTGTAAATGTAGGCTAAAAACTATATTTAAAGAAGTTTCCTCTATAACCTACTCATGATACACTGAATTCGCTTATCTGTCAATCTTTTACCTATGTTGAGTACGTTGTATTGACTATGATCATGAAAACTGTTTCCTGAAGAACACTGATTGGGCGCTCAGCCTGTTCAGATACAAGGCTGAGTTATGGAGCTGGGAGTGACAGCACTCAGCACCCTCTGTCCACGGGGGGAGGGACTTACAAACAAAAAAGAGCTGTACATTGTTGAAAGGTGATCTCAGGACACACAGCAAGAAGCCACAGCACACCTGGGTCACGATGGCTGAAAGAAGAGACCGTGGTGCGTGTATATGAATGAAGGAACAACATGAGTCATTTGGAAAAGAAAAAAATTGACACATTTTTTGTAACACAGATGAACCAAAATATCATTATGCTATGTAAAATAAGCTGAAGGACAAATAATGCGTAGTTGCCCTTATATGGTACATCAGAGTGGTCAAACAAAAACGTAAAATAGTCACTGGGATTCCTAGGAGAATGACACATGGGGTGCTGTCGAGTGATCAGAATTAACCCTGGCACCGGGGAACGGGTGCTGAGGTGACGCACGTTTTACTGAACTGGATTGAATCTAACAGAAATGCATAGGTTGAGCTTTCTGCTATCAATAATGCTCTCGCGCATACACACACACACACACACACACACACACACACACACACACACTCACAGCACAGCCTAAAAATCCAGAAAGATGAACCCCTTTAAAGATACGACTGTTAATTCTGACATGGGAACTTGACTAGATTAATCAATGCCCAGCAGGACTCCAGATTAACAAAGTGCATGTCTGGGTGTTTCCGTGAAGTGCTTCTGGAGATGCTTGGCATATGATTCAGGAGAGAGGGGATACCCCACCCCGAATGTGGGTGGCACCGAACAGTAGGCTTGTAGCCTGGATGGGTTGAAAAGGAAAGGGGGATGTGAGGCAGCACCAGACAGGCTCACTCTGCTTGGGCAGGTACATCTCTTGCTGCTGCCATCAGCGGTGGATGTCAGACTCCAGTTTCTCAACCTTCCAACAGAGATTCATTTCAGTGACTCTCCAGGGAGCTTCCAGGCATTTGAAGCAGACTAACACTGCACCCTCACTCTGGATTTCCGGATTTTTGGCTAAGCAACTGGGGGCCCAGTAGCTGTCCGATGTCCTGAGGTCCATTGTGATTTCAGACCCTCCTGCCTCTACCCAATCCATCCCCCTAAGTATAGCTTATTGACTCTGTTCTCCCAGAGAAGAATAATGTGAGTAAAAAACGTTAAGTGTTTCAAGTTATTTAATCAAAAAAGAGTTAATTTGTCTTCAAATCTGTACAGCCAATTGACAAAAGTCTATTTTCAGCATGTCTAACACTTTTTTCATTGTCATCATTTTTTCCTTGAATGTAATAGTGACAAATTTTAAAAATGAAGTTTAATACTTAAACATAGTATATCAACTATATCATGTGTTTTATGTATGCTACCAGACACTTTCTTTTCTGACCCACAAAACAAATAGATTAAAAAAAAAAAACCCAAAGACTGCAGATTGGATATACTTGAATTAGAATTCATTTGTGTCTAAGATGATATTTTATCTCCATCTAACTATCCTTTATTTTTACCTCTCAATTATTTCTAAGGACATAAGGCATCGACAATTGGTCTTTTCCAGTGCCCATATCCAGTGATAAGGGCAGAAACTCATACATAACCAAATATGAGGTAGGACTTCTAGTGGTCCTGATGACTGAAGACACATGCTGATTGCAGATACACTGCAGGCGGTGAGCTTGTCCAGGCAGCGGGGAGGAGGATGTCCTCAGGGAGAGGATGGTGCTGAACCTCACAGCCAGATGATGGCTAACCCTTGTGGACAGAGACAGGAAGATTTAACAGATCAAGTGTTTGTGGATCTTAGACCTAATTACAGTGGGAGATTTGTAGTATCTGAACATTCTTCTAAAGTACGTGCAATGACCATGTAAATTAATAGATATCAGCATTGAGGTTAAAAAATTAGATGATTTTCATAACTACTCCAACAGTATGACTAAGGAAATGATAAAGCTTTAGGTCTAAATGATCTATGCTTTGGACACACTGTGGAAGCCTTATCAGTTAATGATGAGAATTAGCATTAAATATACTTTGAATAATTGTACTCAAAATGATTATGGAGATGTAGAGTCCTATGGTACTCCACCTGCAAGGCAGAAACCCAGAGCATCCATTAGCCTGGCTAACGCCCACTTTGCAAACCAAAGAACTAGGAGGGCCAAGAGTGTAATTCAAAGTGTCACGTCGAAGTCCTGAGAAAATTCAGGGATTGTGGAGTAAATTCCATGGTCCAAATACCAGAGAACCTGTTGCTTGGGTGTTCAAGACAAGAAAAGTGGGTGTACTTGCTTCAGAAGCCAGAAAGGGCAAATTCATGGCTCTTCTGTCTTTTTGCTGTGCAGTTTCTTGGCAGACAGGAAGGTGCCAGTCTGCCCCAGCAAGAAGACAACTGCCTATGCTGTTCGCTGATTCAAGAGCTCAGATAACACTGGCTCTCTGAATATGACTTGATACAGTCGAGCTGAAACCTTTTGTAAACCTGCCTCTAAAAAGGGCACAGACGCCCTGTGAAAACTAGGAAGGCTTATTCCAAAACTTCTGGAACTGGAGAAGAGGAAGGCCACAGCCAGGGAAGACGGAGTTGTGATTACATGGGGAGAAATTATTTAAAACTCACTTCTGTTCCTGAAACATATTGTGACACAACACCTCCACGCTCAGAGGCAACATCTGGCCCTTGGCAAATCTCCAGCACACACTCACGGACCTCCCCGTGCTGCAGAGGCTTCCTGGCTTGGGCCCGCCATTACTCACCTCTGGCTTGCTTGCTGCGTTCTTTGGGCAGTGTCAGGCTCAGCCAGTGTCATCCTTCCACTCCAGAGCTTGGAAACATAATCATCTCAGGTAGCTAATTTTCGGAAAACTACAACAAAAATTTAGAAATATTTAATGTTGATTTATGTATGGGTCTTCAAATGTGAAAATGTTTACGGTACAACATTTTAGTAGAATTTTGTTGGATTCTGAGCTGTTACCTATTTTGAAATTCATAGAGTCAGGTTCTCTCATCCCCTGGTTCATGACACAATAGTGAGTCACTTTTTGTCCTCTGCTATGTGGTTCACACTTCAGTTCTCTCTCCCTTTATTTTAAAATAATATAACTATTGTATTACTATTCAGTTGATCAGTGCATACTTGTGTACATATGAGTTTTAAAAATAAGGAAATGGATACCCTTGTGCCCAGCCTTCAAGGCAAGATTGGAAGAAGGTCCAGTAGTTTAGTTTGCATAACTAGTACATATTATCTCCTCCTGCACATATTTACTGTTTTATTACAAATTCCATTTCACGTTCATTTCTGTCATGTTTACACTGCACATTTTCCCGTGTCACTTACTAATCTAACACATTATAGAGGCAAACTCACGCTTGGCTACGCCTGTCATCTGATTTATAATGTTGTAAGGAAAAAGCATTATACCAGTTACTAACTGAGAACTACAGTTCTTTTGGAGACGATAGCCCCTTCCCTAAGGCATGTCGGGGTCTAGATACAACCAAATTCTACTTACATCATCTAATTGACATTTGTAGAAGGAAATATTATATTTTGCTTTTAACATACAATTTTTATTAAGATCAAGTAATCTCAGTCGGCGTACAGGGGTGCGCAATCACTCGGGCTGCGAGCACACTTGCATTCAGCTTTAGAACTCAGGAGCCTTTTAAACTCGGGCATGCTAATTTCTCTTTCTGATGCATTCTTTTCATGTTGTTGATGAATTTTTTTGTCTTCTTCCATTTAAAATAATCATTACTTGTCAATTTTGTAAGAATGAATTTTATCATAAGCCATACTTAATTGGCTGTGGAAGTCTCATAACAGAAGCGGATCCAACACTGACTGAATGTCATGCCGAGAGTACCGTGCAGGTCACACAGACTCTTGCCTTCTCTCACCGGCGGACCCTCCCACGCAGCTGCAGCCAGCATCCCCACCTGGCAGGGGTCTCCACGGCTTTGCCTTCTGTTCCCTGCTGGATTGTGCTATCTTTTCTTCGCATTCCTGAATTTTCACTCATCAGTACCTACCATGTGCGGAGACACCTGCTCATCCATTGGACCACAGTCTCTCACTTCCCAGAGGAGCCAAAGTCAGAAATCTTAGGAGAGAGTATGGGGTCCCCTGGTCTGGAAGAGCTGGTCTGGAGCACAGCTGCAGGGACGTCTGATCTCAGGCCAGCAGGTGTGTTGCTCTTGTTTTCAGTTTCATATTGTAATATTTTATTTAAAAATGAATTTTCATTGCTTATGTGTGCTGACTCTATTACCTATTTTGGGTGTGATCCAACACAATTCCTCCTCACTCATGAAAATGAGAGCCCAGAAAACCGACATCCTGCAGACTAGACACACCTGTTACGGAGTTAGAGTCTGTATCAAATATTAGACATTTGCTTTCTAGACTCTAAAGCCCCTTGGATCCTGGTTATGAGGTGTGAAGCAGTCTACCTCCTCTGGGAATCCCATTTCCCAGCATCCTCTCAGATCACACCCAGGAAAAGTGGCACCTAGCCCTGTGGAGTCGGCACTCCATACGAGACATAACGGGGACAGGCATGACCTAGCTGATGTGACTCCAGGACGCAGCTGGCAGGCGGCTGGTGGGCATCGGGTAAGGTCAGTCCTCAACTCAGAACAGATCTGAGAGTGAAATTGAGCTCTATCTCACAAGGATCAAGAGGCGTAGAGACGTGTTGGGTGTTTGCTCTAAAAGTATTATTAAAGCTAGGCCTAGGTTTCAGTCCTAACACTGGGAGGCTGAGGCAGGTGGACCACAAGTTAGGGACCAGCAAGAGCAGCTTAGTGACTTAGCAAGACCCTATCTAAAAAAAAAAACAAAAACAAAAACAAAACAAAAACAAAACAAAAAACAAAACAAAGTGCAGATCCTGGGCTCAATCCCAGAACCCCCCCCCCCCACACACACACGCGTGCATACACACAAACATGTACACAGTTAAAGCCATTATTTTAACAGCATTAGCTGTTGACCATAAGGATAGATTCTATTATGTACAGGTAAGAATTGTAAAACCACACCCACTGGCTTTGCCCTTTATAAGTAAACAACTGACAGTCCCAAAAACTAGCATCTTAACTTGTTTATGGCCAGTTTTCTACCAACCTCCAAAAATTAGCTTTTAAAGTGACTAATACTTGATATTTTTAACCTAAAATTACTACATAAGTAGAATTTCCCGAAGACTCTAATTTAGTATTCTAACGAAAAAAATAAAAAAAAAGCTTTGGTTGCCACGCAACACTTTGTCTGGAATATCGCAAACTTCCTACTGTGCATACATAATCAGAGATAATTGGGATTCTCATAATTTTGTTCTGAAATGCGTCATCTGTCATCTGCTGTGTCTTGGGTTGGTTGAGAATTTTCATTGCTTCTATTTTGGTAGTTATTAATATATTTGGCAGATTGCATTGGGGTAATTTCACCGACTGCTTTCTTCTCGTGTAATTACTGTTTTTCTGAGGTTCTGAGACCTATTTGTTCTTTTCTGTGTCATTATTGAGTTACTTTCTTTTTCTCTTTCCAAATTAGAAAGGAGTAGAAGAAGTGACCACAGGATCTTTGGCTACACTGAGTGGTCTATATCAGAAAAGAAAAAGTCTGGCATCGCCACACTAGGGAAGAGAAATTCCAACTGGTGACATTGAGATATTGAAAGTATACGACATAGAGGCAAAAGAAAAAGAATGAAGGGGTGATCATTGTAGATCCATGTAGGATATTTCGTGTTTCATCTTTTTGCTTGATTTCAAATGTTTGGGTCTACTCACGGGAAGCGGCGCTGCTTTAGGTAGGAAACCTCCTGTTGACTCCGTCACGGCAGCACAGCAACTTTGGGGTGGGGCAAGTCGCCTCCAGATTGCTCAGTTGTGTTATTAGTTGATTTCCAATGTGGAAATTATTAGGACTTGCTGTGGGGTCATCATAAAGACCGTCTCAGTCTAGTTGGTGATTGTAAACTAAGTACTACAGACTATATACTTATAAAGGACAATTTTATTTTCTTGTGCTTCTGGGGACGGGATGTCCAAGGTCAAGATGTAGGCAAGGCTGTGTTCTTCTTCCAAGGTGATGGCGCTTTGTTGTTGTACCGTCTGGAGGGGTCCTGACAAGGAGGGCTGAGGGAGAGCAGCATTGCTGACTACTGCGTGAAGTCTTGGGATTGTTTTGTTAGTCTGTGTGTTTTATGAAGGCTTTAATTTTACTCAGAATGCCACAAAATGGAGAGTTTTCCCTTCTCTCTTTCTCTTTCTCTTTTTTCTTCATTCTTTCTTTTATTCTTCGTTTTGCCAAATCATGCATGAGTCTCCATCACACTGACAACTGCCTGTCTGTCTTTCTTCTTTCTTTCTTTCTTTCTTTCTTTCTTTCTTTCTTTCTTTCTTTCCTTCTTTCTTTCTTTCCTTCTTTCTTTCTGTACATAGATCTTCATACAGAGGACCTCCACACTGGGCTACTTCTGTAGCTCTTATTTTCATTTTGATTTTGAGGCAAGGTCTTGCTAAGTTGGGCACATGGGGCATGACTTCGTGATCGCTCCACCACAGCCTCCAGAGCACAGGATTAGTCACCAGATCAGTTAATGCCTGAGCATTCAAAGGGCCTGGTTTGGATCCCCCAGAAGGCTCAGGAATTTAGATGTGGCAACATAGAGGACTTTATACGCTTTGTTTGGCGCTGTGTTGTTCATTTTAGTAGTCACTGATGGAAGTTATGATGAAGAAAGGTGTTTGAATTCTATATATTAGTAGTATCTTTTACATTGTTACTTGCATAGGGAATTTATGGTCACTGACTCTAACACATCCACAGTGCTGAGAAGTTAGCGAAGGCGAGTGGGCAGGGTGGTAATCAGGATACAGGGGGATGGTGTAGCTTTGGTAACGTGTTTGGTGATAGTATTCCAGTCTTAGAGAACCCAGAAGGTGAAGGATGTGGGCTGCGAGGAGCAAGCACTTCACAAGAGACACACAGAAGTGAGGGGGTGATCAGAATGTACGGTGAATGTTTACATTTCAAGAAAACTGTAGCAAAAGACGCATTTCCATTTATCTTCCTCAAAATCTTCTTGCTTTGAATACACTTGACCATCATCCTTGACACTTTATAGAGCAGTACTAGAAGCCTGCTCACAAGAATGCTTTTCTAGGTGTGATCAAATACACAGTGAATGTTGCTGCCAAGTGACATACAAACAAAAACTGTTGCAGGGTGTCCTAATAGACCTTAATCGGAGGGTGTGACACCATGTGACTTGTGGCTCTTACCGAAAGTCAAAAATGACCAAGAAAGGCAAATACTTTGAGTGATTTAGAGCCTTAAGGCTACCACAACAAACTCAAAAGTGGACTTTAAGAACTGCTTCAGAAATTAGCCAGCACTATGGGGTAAGTCTGTTGGAAGTGAAGAGGGAGTATGTTGGATGGGATTAATGGCAATTTGTCTTTTACTGTAATGTATATATTTAAAATTAAGCACTCAGTCACATCTTGTGGATTGGGCCATTGGTCCTGGTTCTGTCTTCTGGGAAAGACAGATCCCCCCCCCCCCCTTTAATTCCTGTGAGTGAGGACATCTGCCGTGCTCACCCGCTTCCTTCACAAGCCTTACTTCCTTACCAGCCCCATTCTCGGGATCTCCTCTATTGTTTTAATCAATGCTTCTCAGATAAGTACAACCAGTTGTCCTCCAAACTTCCCGTTTATATATACATCCTTCCACACATAATAAACCCAGTTATTCAATTGCTAATGTGTTGTATTTAAAAGATATTAAAATGTATCTGAGTATTTCTGGATAGGTCCTTATTTAGAATAAAATATTGGTCTGTGGAACACCTGTCGTCACACACTGACACACTTATTTTTCTGTGGTCTTGGTTAAGGGCCTATTGTGGGAGGGGAAAGACCCCAGGCAGTGGACCAGTACTGAGCAAGCCTGCAAAGTGTCATCTGTGTTGACAGTCACCTCTGTTGCTGTCACAGCTGCTTGAGCTCTTCTTCCTCATAGATCACCTATAGTATTAGATTGTCATAGGCGTACCAACCCTATGGACAGGTGCACAAGGGAGGGATGTTGAGAATCCATTGCCTGAAGTAGACCTGGAGTAGACCTGAGACCACGATACTTTCCAACACCCCTGCTCCTGCATCCGTGGGAAAAGATGTCTCTCAATGATTCAGTCCCTGGTGCTTAATAACTTGGCAACAGTGTCTGTAGCCTGGCCTCTCTGGAGTGATGTTCCTAGTGATTGTTGATGCCTCCCTAAGGGAATTGCCCCATCTCCTTCCTGGTGATGCATTTGCTTCTTCAGACTGCTGTGAATGTCAGGCCTTCAGAATGGTGCACGTCTAAGTCGTGTGAGAAGCTCCCCACATAGGGCCCTCCTCTCCAGCATCAATGTGACACTCGTTATCTCAGCAAAGAACATGTGCTTGGTTTGCCTGCGTCCCTTCTCTACGTGTATGTGATGACCTTCAAAAGGAACTCACAGAAGAGTCCTGCTCCCTCTTGGGGTGATAAAATTTTAAATTTTTAAGAAGAGAAGGCAATCTTGCCTTTATCCTTGATATTGCTATTGCTGTTTCTAATAAATAAATCAGTAAATAAATAAAGAAATTTGAGTGTCTTAGTTTCTTATTTGTTTCTGAGACAGAATAGCTGACATCAACAATGTAAGGGTAGAAAGATGGATTTTAGCTCACAGTTTCAGAAGGTCTCACACAGTCCATTCAAGAACAGCCAGCAGCACAGAAGCACATGGAAGAGGCTGCAGAGCTGCTGCTCACAGCCTTGTCAGCAGAAGCCAAGAGAAACAGGAGCAATGCTGAAGTGAGGAGTGAGTTGATATTTGAAGACAGAGGAAAGGCCAGAGCTTTTCCAGGAAGACACAGTCTTTTCCAGGAAGAAACAATGTTTCTTCTTTCTTCCTTTACTCATTTGATTCTGACAATTGGGCCCTCACGCCAAGGGTGGGTGTCCCCCTCACTTCCTGGCCCAAAACTCAACAACACACACCTGAAGGCTCTGCTCTGGTCATCCCCTACCCCAACCAAAACCAGCTGAGACAATCCCTCCAAATCGAACTTCAAAATCCCTTAAAATTCAACCCTTTGCCCCTTGCAGTCAGGCCCCACCTCCCAACGACACACGGTTCTGCAGTTATCCCACTATATCCAGATACATGAGGCTTTTGGGGAGCACTCCAGATCCCAACAGTAAGACTGAGTTAACAGAGAGTGTGGGTGGCAACACGAACACTTTTTGGTTCCTGCATGTCAAATGTTGCAGTCTCTTCATTTTTGTCATTAGCCTCTACCACCATCAGAAGAAGTAACGACCATGACCACACAGAAAAGCGACCGTGCAGTGAATTCTGAGGTTTGAATTCAGAACCTAACTTTGGTGTCCCTAATTTCCCTTTTATAAAAAGGCAAGAATCAACAGGAGCAATGTCCCAGCCCCGTGAGGACCTTGGAGCAACTCGCTTCCACATAAAAGTCCAGAAGATAACACTCTAGGGGACAGATGAGGTGAAAACTGCCTGAACACTTTAAGGTGACAATTAATCACCCTTAAACATTACAGGCATTTGCTCTCCGTCCTTATGCAATCTGATTGCTTCTCATGAAGAGATTCATTTTGAAAATGACCATTTCCTTAATGTACTGGAAATACACTTGCAATTTTCTGTGGGTCAAACATATCCCCAGTGAATTGGAGATTTAATTTAGTCAGGACACGGCTGGATGGGGCAACCATGTCAAACGAGTCGAGTAAAATCCTTCCTCTGTCAGCCCCTTGCATTTGCTTTCGTTATTAGAACTGGCCATGAGATATCTGCACAAGCAAAAACTTAACATGGAAAAATTTACTCCCAGCCAAAAAAAAGAAAGAAAGAAAGAATGAAAGAAAGAAAGAAAAAAGAAAAGTAGGCAAGGCAAAGGTGAAATCTGGAAGGTTTGTGGAAATTCTACAGGATGAATGAATCTCAATGAGTCCAGGAGGTTCCACTTAGAGTTAGACACCTGTGCATCCATTTCGGATTCTTCCATCCAGCAGGGCCTGTCTCCAACTCCGTGCTGCTGAGACCGCACTGATGCTTCCATCCTTGCTTCAAAGGCTCCCTTCTCCAAGAAGCAGGCTCGGTCCTCCTCGGGGCTGCGTGATCTTATGAGACACTCGTTTGGACCCTTCACACGGACCTCTTCCTCCATTCTGTTCTTTCACATTCCTTCTTTACTAGCACCATTATTGTGTCTTCCACAACTTTGGCTTAAGGATAAAAAGCACATTTGGGCAGGAGCGATGTAGTTCAGGGGCAGAGGCAGTGAGGGCCACCTCCACTACTGGAGAAAAGAAGTTCAAAAGCACGAGCTATTCAACTTTGCCTCCTGCAGAGCCCAGTTGATGCCTTCTTTTTCTGTAAGTTATTATTAAAATTATCTATCTTAATGGCTTCCACCCCACCCCATCTGCCTTTCAAGTTAGCCTGTAGATTAATATACATCCAATCCTAACAAAAATCAAAACAAAAGACTATTAAACAAAATTAAGAACAAGAACTATAAAACAAAAAAACAAACAAAACTAAAAGGAAGCATGCAATCACTGCGTATCCAAAGCTACAGAACCAAATGTGGATCTCACAGCTGGCAAACATTACCTTCTCTAAAGGGCCAAATAAATAGATTTGCCCTTGTAGGCTTTATGGTTTCTGTTACAACTGCTCACTTCTGTTGTAGCATAAGATGGGTCATCAATAACTTACAAACAATAGAATATCATTGGATTCCAGTAAAGTGTTGTTGACAAAAATGGAGAGTTGGACCAATTCCATCAGCAACCTAAAACTTGCCAGCACTCGCCTTTTAGTTCAATGGGCCTCAGTCTTTTTTTGGTCTTTGGAGATTTCTATTCCCATGATGCTTTCAGTGATATTCACACAACAAATTCTGGGTGCTACAGGATCCAGGGTGCTAGCCTCCAATGGTCTGCCCCGACTCTGGTCTCTCTCTTCTCTCTGCCTGTATAGCACTGTGCTTTGCCTCCGTAAAGAAACGTATTTCTGAGACATGGTTTCTGATTCGCCCCACCGAAGGAAGTAGTCCTTTAAAAAGACGTAAAAGCTTCCCATCAGTGTTTGAGTCTGACTTTCTCAGCACTCCTTCACATGCTGTTAGGAGTTTATTTGTAACATAGCATCCTATCCTGATCCTGGGCTCTGTTAATGGGAATGGAGACCCAATGCTCAGGCAGGCATTTAAGATTTCCTGAGTACAATTTTAATTGTTATCAACCCTGTTGGCTCCGCTGAACTGTTTCTTTCCCTAAGATGTCCATGTGTCTTAGCATTTTGGAGAAAGCAAAGCTTGCTGTCAAACAGCTATGGCTCCCCTATGCCTCCTGGGAAGCTGTAGAGAAATGCTGAATCTCTTGTCTCTTCGTGGAGATTTACTGGTGTCATTAAAATCCGGACTTGTGGTGATGACTAGAGTGACTCCATTTTGTGGTGCTTATACTGTTCAAGTTTTGTGTTTGCTGTATGAGTTAAACTTTTATCATTTCTGTATCTTCTGCTAATTTTATTAATTGTATCAAGTGTAGAAGTGCTATGAAAGCCTCTGACTTTCGCAACCCTGACGTGCTGTAATTCTCTGTAATTTTGAAATTCTGTAATTTCTCATAACTCCAAATTGTTGTAACTTTCTGTAACCCGGTTTTGAGTTAATCTTGTGATAAATTTTACCCAGTAAATTCCCACTGTCCTTATATCTCTGCTGGATAACCAACACAAAATATAACTCCTCTGGCCCCACAGCTGGACACATAACAGTCTACCTGAAGAGGTAGTCCTGAAAGTCATGTATGACCCACCAAAGAAGTTCACAGGGTGTCAGGTTATGATTGGCCACTTGGTAACAGTGTGGCCTACCCCAATAAGACAGAAAAAAAAATTCCACCTTGAATAGGTCCCCTGAAGTGTCTATGTTTATTTGTCGAATTGTAATTGGTTGCTATGTAAATGATGTAAAATTCCTCCTCTGCTGCTGTCATAAGTGCTCTGCTAAGCTTGGGGCTGCTCTCTGGGAACCACTCAGAGCTCAGGGTCAGCCCAGCCCGAGTCCATCAGTCTGGTTTTAATAATAAAGAACCTTACCTTACCCCAGTTGGTGTTGGGTTACCACTTGACTTCAACCTAAAACAGGAGCAGGTCACGTCTCCACTATGCGCTTACCTACATGTTTCCTTGTAGGGAACAGAAGACATGGAAATACCTGTTCATTGGCCCTCCTGATGTCTCCTGACCTCTCTTTCTTTGGACTTTCTACTCATGGCTATCTGTCTGCCTTCCAAAGCCCCTCTTTAAAAAAATCAAACTTGAATATCATCTTTCACTTGGTCATCTGGATCAACTCATCAGTTGGCAGGAAAGACAGGGGCCCAAGGCAAGGCTGGTGATGTCACCATGTTGTCATCAGTAAGCCACACTGTGGGCATCTCTGCACCACTGACATTCCAGTGCTTCCCACAGGGGCCACTTCCCGGGGCCACAATGGACCCATAGTGTGGAGGAACTGTCAAAGCGGGAGGTAAAGTAGCATGCCAACTAGTGGTAAGGCGTACATCTTTTCATTTTACCTTGATTCAAACACATGAATGTTTTGAAGATAGAACCCAGGGTTTTCACATGAGCTATGTCCACAGCCCATTTTTGTTTTTATTTATTTGTTTATTTTTGATATTGAGACAGGGTCTTGCTAAATCCTTAGGCTTCCCAGGCTGGGCACAGACTTGTGATCCTTCAACCTCTGCCTCATGGAGTGTTGGGATGACAGGCTTGTGCCCCCAATCCAGGTTACAAACAAATATTTAAACAAAAGTTTAGGGCTATAGAAGAGATGATACCGACACCTGAAATGTTCAATGACAGGGTGAATTTTTAAGGAGTAAAATGATGTTGTGGTTATATTACTAAGAGTTTTTACTTTTAAAAAGAACTACTTTTATGTTCTCTTTTTATATTCACAAAATGAAAGACCAGAAGGTCTGAAATGTGTTCTAAAATAATCTTAAGTAAAGAGAGGAGCAGGATGTATGGATGAAGGACAGATGGCCATATTTCAAAACCCATGGCAACTTTAGGAGCGAGTTGATAGTAAGCTTTCATATGCTGTCACCACTACTAGTAGATACTCATCTATTTCTACATATCCATTAGTTCTAGTACATAATGTTCTATAATAAAATACAGACAAAAAGACAAAGGACTAAAAGATTTTTTGTGTGTGGCACTGGAGATTGACTCCAGGGTCTCGACACTAAGTTGCATCTCCAGCCCCTCTGAAATGATTTTGTTTTGAATCAGAATCTTGCTGAGTCACCAGGTTGCCTAGACTGGGCTTTCACTTGGGTCCTCCTGCATCAGCCTCCAGGAGTGCTGTGATGACAGAAATGTGCCTTCCATCCCAGGTTCCAAAAGTAGTTTTGAATGCTATTAGTTTTGCTGCTGTAATTTTTGATTTGCTTTTTTGTTCTAAATACATAAACATAAGCGTCTCTTCTGCATCTGCTCCCAGTTTCCTCCCCTCTTTCTGTTCTGAGTCGAGACAGGGCAGGATCACAGCTCCACTGAATTATTGATGTCGTCTGAGAGCCTACTAACAACCTGTTGCCTCAATCCATCTGTGCCTGGAGCCTGGAGGCCAAAGAAGACAGACAGTGATTAACAAGACCTAAACTACCTCAATTTGATATGAAATGTGGGTGTGGATAAGCAGTGTTGCTTCTGCCATCCTGAAAATTGATGGTGCCTAGACCCTACAGGCAGGCGTTCTTTCTAACAGATGCCTGCCTCTCCTGGTTCCACAGGCTGGCTAACACCAGTCTCAGAAACCTCCCCCACACTGCAGCAACAGCTTCTTCCTGGGTCAAACATGCCTCAAAATGTTGGCTTATATTACCGTTTCTCCCCACCACCAGGCCCACACAACTACAGTGCACGTTTTCACCAGACCCCAACTGAGACCGCAGAGACCACAAATCCAAAGCCGTTAGCCCAATGCAGTTCCTTCGAAAGAAAGTGGTAGGTGATTAGCACGACATTGAGGTCATCGCACACTTACATTATTGCGTATTAGGTAAGGATTAAGTCTGCAATTCCATTAGGATAAATTTAGTCAAGAAAGGCAAGAAGGTTACAAAGAACAAA
The DNA here is from genome assembly GCA_004027205.1 of Ctenodactylus gundi. Taxonomy (NCBI): domain Eukaryota; kingdom Metazoa; phylum Chordata; class Mammalia; order Rodentia; family Ctenodactylidae; genus Ctenodactylus; species Ctenodactylus gundi. The sequence goes on along the minus strand of PVKB01002595.1, from coordinate 109,281 downwards.
GCAGACTAAACAACCGCTAATGTGTAGAAAACAGAGCAAATGATTACGGGGCTAATTGCATTGAAGATCTGCTACGTGGATGGCTAACTTAGGAAAGCACGGTTTGCTCTCCCCTAGGACTCCTCCCGTGAGCAGCTGCACAGGGAGCTCTGTCCTAAGCTTCAGGTTGCCTCCGTCATCGGTGGCCTCAGGAGGGGCTGCCCGAGGCACGCAGGGTGTGCCCACACACCACCGCAGCTTCTTCTACTACTCTCAGATGATTTCTCTTGTCGCTGTCATCGAAATTCGCTACGGCTTTATTAATCTTTTGTCCATTTTCTCTCTTTCTCTGCCGTGACAAGGTGAGGTGCCGGATGTTCCGAAACCCAGTCTCTTAGGTGCCATCTGACACACACACTGAGATGGCGTAGATATTCTTGGATGAATAAGTGTCAAATTCAAGATCAGATCTAGATCTGAATGTGTTTTTGGCGTGTACTATGCTTAGGAATAGAGCAGGGCATGATAGTCCTGTCTACACTTCCTCATGCCACTCTCTCTACAGGAGTCCCTTCTCAACACTTGGCCTGGATGCTGCTTCAGCACGTGCCAACGTGGCTCAGTGAGCCCTCATCCAAGGGTGTCCCTTAGTCACTTACTTTCCCATCAGGGGGAAACATACATGTTACTCCATATGTCCCAAGGCTTCAAGCTGAATGAAAGTATTATGCATCACAAACAAATCCTAGTAAGATTAGAGAAAAAAGAATTATATACCTACCATAGAAAGCAGTATGGTGGATTCTCAAAAATTAAAGAAAAAGAATTGTCGTAAAAGTAAGTGAAGATGGAAAGGGTTATTTTGGCTCACAGTTTCTGTGGATTTGTGCATGGATCCTGCAAGTGACCCAGATGAGCACGCTGGGGGGGGGGGGGGGGGCAGAGGATGAGAAGTGATCAGAGAGGCCAAGCTGGGACTGTCTTCCGTGCACTCTGTTGATGTTCAGGGGCAAAACGGGGCTCTCAGAAGACACGAGGAAGTGGAGCTCCTCAGCTGAGGTCAGTGGTGAGGATGCAGCCTCCTGTGTGGTGTCCTCAGCTGCCTGATGATATTCATTCATCTGCCTGAGCCCCACTGTCCCTCCCTGAGTCATTGAGCACAGCTCCGAGTCTGGAACCCAGTTTGCACTTTAGGGTCAATGCTTTAAACCAGAGAGTAAAGTTTGGTAGGAATATGAAGAGCTTACTCCACTGCCCTGATTCTGTCTTCTTTTTCCAATATGCCCTTTATGTCCATCAGGCTAGAAGAAAGTCTGACTTTCTCTTGTCCTATTATGTATATTTATTTTGTTGTCTGCTTTAACACTGACTTAAGAGAATGTATTCACGCACAGAAACTTACCAGGTAGATTACAGACAACTGCCTCACATGGTAACTGCTAGTTTTGTGACATGTTCAGTTAAAAGAGCAACTGGCCCTCAGTAACTCAAAGAAGTAGCAAAATGTAAGAAGAAATGGAAGATGAGGAGAAAGAAGGATGGGGATAAAGAAAGGGGGAATGAGGGAGGGAAGAGAAAGGATGGAAGCCAAATGTTCTCCAGTTGAAAGAACAGAGATTTTGGTATCAGCAATTGGCCGGATTTCCTGAGCTGTCTCTTCAGTATCTTTGTAAGAGGAATAAGGACGTCTATTTGCAAAACTCATTTTGAAAATAACCTCAAATCAAAGGTGCAAATACCAACAGCAACCACATTGCCAGCATCAGAATGCAAGTCTTTCATTCACCCTGAAATCTGTCCTGGAAAGGGTTCTGCTTGGACAGAACCCAGAGCTATGGATGTGTGAACTACAACGTGATTAATCTCGTGGTAAGTTGCATCCCCCCACCCCATACCGAGTTCTTGAGAGTGAATGACTAAAACATTTTTAGTTGGGGTTTCTTAATGACTGTCTGGATCTAGCAGGTATAAATGGATGATGGCTAATCTTACTAGTTTTGTCAGAATAATAGCACATGTTTATGACCAGAATTTGGCAAATAAACTGGCAAGGATGAGAAAGTAGACATGGGTAATGAGCACATCATCCAGGGAAAGCCACGCATGCATCCCACTCCTCTAAAGAGATTTTCTTTGCATCTCCTGCTTTTACTTAGTAACCGTGCAAAACTGAAGACACATCAGGACTTAAATTACCTTGAGGGTAGGGAGCCGACAGCTGTGCTATTAAAACCTGCAGTTTGGATTTGAAATATAATAATTCAATGTGTAGTAGGCTTTCGGAGGATACATACTACAGTCATGATCATTGACGTATTTCAGGTTGCATTTCCTATAAACATGTATGTCTTATGTTTCCTCTTGACATTATTATCAAGGGTGTTTTAACATAATATTTAACACTTTTTGAGAAAACTTGCAAAGAGTTTCATGACATTAAGGCTTACACCTTCCTATTCTTTGTTTAATTCCTGGTGTAGAGGAATTTGAGTATCTTCAAATAAGTTGCTAATATTACCGTCATAGAGCTCTGTAAATTAATGCAGAGGGATACTTGACAGTATCCAGAATATAAAATTAATATTTGATTTTCTTTAAGAAAGATCTCTTACCATAGACATGTCTAAGCTTATGCTGAAGCCACTGATGGATATTGTAAAATCACAGTCTAGAGATGTCTTGGTATTCTCATGCCTGCTGCCTACCACCAGATAGCAGGAGAGTCAAATCAAACTCCCCCTATTACCAACCTTTATTTCATTTTTATTTTTGCTACTTTGCAGGTGACACATACCAGCTACCACACTATATGAAGATGAATTTCAGTGAGACTGAGAAATTTATTTTCATTAAAATTGGACCCGGGGAACAAGGCACCTTGTAAAGAGGCAGAGTGTTGGCATCTACAATTTTCTTGTGCTTGAGAAGGACTTAAAGCACACGTGGAGGAGGGGGACTTCTGGTTTATGGTCACCAAGCAAGGTGTCAAGACTATGTGTCCATATGCAACAGGGAGCACTCTGTATTGCACATCACACGGACAAACTCAATTATTCCCATAATGCCACAAATACAAAAACTTATAGCTCAGTTAATTTTAGATGTAAGCATGGATAGTTTTCTATGCAGAGTATGTAAGTCCTCTCGCCTCTATGCTTGTTGTTTAGATTGTATAGATGGGGATCAAATTTCTATCATCCAGAAGAGAAGACAGGAAAGCAAAGTAGTTAGTGCTCATTGAAGTGGAACTATGGTTTGACTCACATATGCAGAACATTCTTGAACCAGAGGGGCACAACCTTGGCTGTGGAAAGCAGGTGTGGCAGATCTTGGAGACACAAAATCATGTAAGACAATTCTGAAGAGAGAAGTAGAGATTCCACATGTGATTTGGGATATGGAAGATTCTGCCAAGTTGGCTAACGAAAGGGAAGGTGTGTGGAAGCCAATGTGATTTTGTTACCTTTGCATTCTCCAAAGGCTATAGCATAGAACCTCAAAATTACAGTATTCAGTGACCAATCTAGTATGATTCAATAGTGACATAGAAGGTTATTAATTCCTTGATGATACTGGGAAAATCAGAAGTAACTTCCAGCAAACAAGTTTGCATCTGTAAACATCATAGGTTTAAAATATGGGTAATTGATTGTAAGAAAGAAGATAACAGAAGGCTCGAGGGTCCATAGTCGAGTTTATAGTCTAAAGTTCCAGCAAGGAACCAAGAAGGACTTGGCTAAAGAGTGTGCCTGTCAGAATGGGGAGCAAATGTTAGTTTCTAGAGGTGTTAGAACGTACTCATCAGATGCTGGGAGATGGCATCAGTTTCAAAACATCTCAAGTTTTCGCAACTTGCAAAAACTTATTTTCTTTTCCCTCAGAATAATGTCTCTAGATCTCTGAGACTTTGCTCCATGTGTCTTCTAGCATTGAAAGAGCAACCCTGCACGGACCGTATCATACTATAACATACAGAAAAGGGAAGAAACTGGCCAAAGCATGTGGTGGCTCTTAGAACTTTGCATAGGTGTCTCTAAATCATGTCCTTCCACTCACCACTGGACAAAGCAACTCACGTGCTCTTTGCGGTTGAGGATAGAAAATCTTGCAAGGGAAGTGAATATTTGAGGACATCTCATCAAAGGCAATTAAATCAACTCAATCAGACATTCACTTACTGGGACAGGTGGGCAAGGCCTGATTAGAAGACTCAGATAGACGGGGTGACTCCTGAGAACTGTGACAACAGTGCCTGATGGAGAAGCCTCCTGCTCACAAAGTGCCCAGTGAGTGCTGTCTATATTCCAAGTATATAGCAGAGGGGACTGGGCAGGGAAACAGGTGCCCCGCCTGTGAAATACTCATCGTGAGTTTTTGGTGAAGTGGTTTGGTGGGTGTTTGATCCAATGGCGCCCAAGCTCACCTGAGGATAAACCCATTCACGAGGGGCAAGTACTCATCTAGAATGGCAATTACTTGCGCTTTCGCTGCAATTCTTCAACGCAACTTAATTTTTTTATATTATTAGAAGTTACAGGCTGTTTTCTCAAAGAGCACATTTTTCTTCCGAAGAAAAAGATGACAGAGAAGCATCTGCTTGAAGTCATGCAACAACTGTATTTCATGTTCTTATTTCTGTTGAACAGTGCACGGTAGGAATATGGAGAGAGAAAGCCTGATTTGTGGCTTTGTATCAATATACCACATAGGTTTATACAAGATTGCAGGGACATCAATTTCCTCAACCGACAGTCACATTTCCATGAGTATAAACTCATAAATCACTGGCGCTGATAAAAATCCCATGCCTGTAGTCAATGACAAGTAAATATTTGTGAATTAATTCATTTAAAATTCATGTATTAAGATTTGTCTTATTTGTATCACAATTGCTCTGAACCTTCTACTTGGTGGTAGATGCACTAACGGGAAGTATTTAGCATCTTTCTTTTTGAACTTCATGAATCTGGGTTTGAAGAAACATGTGCCCAGGTAAGAGGAAGGTAAAAGAGAATATTTGACAATGAGCTAATGTATCATGGCCCACAAAGTGTGGGACACCTTTCAATAGATTACAAAGAGCTAAAAAAACATAGACTCATAAATGTCTGCTCAGTTTTTGCTCACACAGCACAAGCTTTACTTACTTCTTACATGGCCCAACCAGCTAACTACACTGAAAAGTACACCTTTGAATATAATAGGGCTAGGCATTTGGATTTATGAAGCTAGTGTCTAGTGGAACTTCACAGAATGCTTAAGTACACAATTTCCCAGAACTGCTTTAACATTTTGAATTTTGTTGCATTGCAACTCCTGCTTTGTCAATAAAGTTTCTCAAATGAATGCACTTTTATTTCCCCAGGTCGCTGCTCTACAACACTAAATGAAATCTGTGCCAGAGCTAATCTTTGCAGAACTTAATATCAAATGCTTGTGCTTTTAATTATTCCACTTGCCATTTTATTTTGCTGAGCCTACATGGTTGGAGAAATGGCAGAAAAATGATGAACAGCAAAATCAAGCCTGAGTGCCTATTCATAGTTCATGTTTTCTCTGAGATCTTATACACAGGTGTGAAAACAAACAAACAAACAAACAAAAAAACTCATTGTGATTAATTCACATGTCCAAGATAGCAAGGGCGTAGGGCTTCTTTTAGTAATGCTTAGACCTGGAAAATTGGTGCCAACCTAATTAAGTCTGATTGAGAATAACGTCTTCTCTGACGCTGTTTTCTAAGAACCTTGCTATGTCCCACGTGGTTGTCAGTTCTAACCCACCCCGTGGTACTTACATCTTCTGAACAACTTCACAAGGGATGCACAGTTTGCCCACCCTCACCCCATCTTTGTCCTCATCCCCTTACGGGACCTGTGCTTCCAAGCCCTGGAACAAACTGTCAACGTTTTCCAAGACTCTTTCTCGAATTGACAAGGTGGACATTGGTGACCTCAACAGGGGTCCACGTCAGTAACTGAACTGGCAAACTTTGATCTTTCCTTAATAATGTGAAATTTGGATATGGAAACAGATTTAATCATTAATACAATCCAGATTAGATTAGAGTCTCATGTGACTCAGAAATGGGAGAAAACTTGGAGGCTGGCAACATGGAATACATAAAAAAATTTGGAAGCCCATATGCAAGAGGACAGCCCCTACATCGCTGGCATAGGGGGAGCTGCCTGGCTAGCAGGACATAGAGACCCCAGTGTTCTGTTGCTGACACAACAACTTACCACAGATTTGGAGTTTTAAAATCACTTAAAATAATAATTTGATAGCTCTGCAGATCAGAAGTCAGGCATGAGTCTCACTAGGCTAAGATCAAGGTGATAGCCAGGACACACTCCCTTCTAAGGCTCTTGGTAAGCACCTATGTCCAAGCTTATTTAGATGAGGAAGAATTCAATTCCATGCAAACCTAAGACTGACCATGTTATTTTCTTCCTGACTTTTAGCCAAGGATCGGTATCATCTACTACTCTCCACTGACGCCAGGGACTGTGCCCTGTAGGAGTCTGGAGTGGGCAGCGATGGGTGAGTCCTTATAGCACTCCAGATCTTTCTCACTTCCCTCCCCCTTCACCTCTAGTTTCCCTCTCTATTGTTCTATCTCTCCTACTGTGGCTGGAAAAGTTCATCTGCTTGTAAGGTCTTCTATTATTTGACTAGGCAAACGGGTGACCTAGGAAAGTCTCCTCATTCTGTGGTCCCCGACTCTCATCATGTAACCAAGGAAGGCATATGTAACCCAAGAAGTGGAATCTACGGAGCACATTTCAGAAGCCTGGCTACCAGCAAAAGGGGCTTGAGGGATGTAGGAGGAGGCACAGGCAGACAGCTGCTGAGAGGAAGCAGCTTCTTCCTGAAGATGTGGCAGTTACTTGTTCAAATTCTTTCCTTGTTTGAAACCCTGCTTTTTCACTAAGGTTTTCCCATACCCTTTGAATGTCATTTTTGTTTGCTCAACTTAGCTTAAAGGAAGGTTAGTTTAAATCAAGTCTATCTGTGAGGTAAGAGGAAGATTGCAATCCACCCACATTATCATATCAGAATAGGCGCCAACCCAGGTGTGGTGGTGCAGGCTGGAAACTCTAGTACTTCGGGAGGCTGAGGCGGAAGGATTGCAAGTTTGAGTCCTTCCTGGGCAAGCGGGTGATGTAGCAAGCTGAGGATGTTGTTTCAGACATTTTTAGCCACAAATGCAATTCTATAACATAAAATGCCAACATGGTCAAAGGGCATGGACCCACGCTTCCGCACGCACAGATACAAGAGCCGGTTGCTCCATGTACCAGAAGCTTGACTCCTCAGATCTCAGTTTTCTCCTCTGCACACTTAAGATCTGAGGCCACAGATGCAGCCCTTCTTGGACACCTAGTGTGAACAGTGGCTTACAGAGTGAGGCCTGGGTAGAAATGGAGGAGCAGCTGGATGGGGTGGAGGACAGGAAGCAAACAGCTGCAATGGGCAGAGTTGACAGAAATCAGAGCCGGAGCTCTTTCTGCCCAAGGCCATTTTTTTTCTGGGAAGGAAGCAGTAAAACTGGCCAGAACGGGGCACGTATAAGGACGTGTTGATAGTCGCAGCTCAGCAAGATCATAGTGTGCAGAACGGCCACTGGCAGGATGGCGGGTTGGCTGGGAAGCCTCATTAGCACCCCCTGGTGGTGCTGAATGACAGGCAATGTGGGTTTGCCATACCAGGTGATTAACTTGTCCTGGAGAGACATGAGCACCAATGACTATTCACCTTGGACAGTGCCCAGCAGACGGGCCAAGGTAACGCTTATGTCAGCGTCTGAGTCGGTCTATCAATGAATGAACCAGTGACAGCCATAAACATCCCCTTTTCCCGGCATTAGGAGGAAATGAGGAAAGGCATTCGCAGTGGACCGTGCCTGGGCTGGCTCTGGAACGCCGAGCTGTAGCTTGCCGCGTGAAGGAGGCGAATTCATTCCAGGCAGAGGCGGTGAATTGGGACAGCAAAGAGGCCGATTCCACGGTGACGTTGGCGGGGTGGCAGTGCCGCCTCAAGCCGAGCAGAGCAGAGTCCCAGCTGTGGATGCAGGCCTGTTTCTGCTCTTCGCTGCCTACTCACGATGCAGGCAGGACTTGCAGACAAGCCAGAGGCAGGCGGGGCGGCGAGCCCAGCAGCTAGGAGTCTTCTGCTCTGCCCCTTCACTCGTTTCATTTATTTCATTTCCAGTGTTCTTCAAGTAATTACTGAACTGCCGTTCAACATCAGTATTGTTTTAGGAAGAGGATAGTATTTACAAAATACATATAATAAATTCTAATAGCCTGTGAAGAGCTAAAATTGATTGAGAGATTAGGAAACACTGGGCCCTGGGCACATTCTCTCAGGATTTCAGCGACACCACCAATTGCCATCTTTCAAATGAAGAAACGGAGGTTACCAAGAGAGGCCACTGAGCCAACCCCAAATCGCATCATTATAACAGCATCATGTTGCAACAGCGATACAAGCATACTGTGAACGTAACGGCTAAATCCCGGAAGCAAGCTATGTATCCATCAGTGGATAAATGGATAAAGAAAATGTGGTGTACATACACAATGGAGTACTAGTTGACCATAAAGAAATACAAATTTGGGTCATCTATGAAAAGAAAAAACAGGTGTACCTCGAGACCACTATGATTAATGAGATGAATCAGACACATAGGTTGAATGTCACATGGTTCCTCTAATAGGAGAAACCCAAAGTATGAATCAGTAAAAGAGCAACATTATAAAACAGCATGGTAGGAAGCAGGGAAGTGGACTTTGTGGAGGGGGACTTGGGTGGGGCGGAAGGGTGGGAAAGAGAGAAAGAGGTGGGAGCGCTGGAGGTGTGGCACGTGTGTGCACCGACTCCTCAGGCCGAACGCCATGGTGATGTACGGCAAACGGTGCTCTGAAGAGAATAATGTTGGAGGGAAAAGAGTGAAACCAGAAAGCGATGGTAGAAAACCGGGAGACCGACTGTGGTGAGGGAAAGAAAATCTGGGGAAAAGGGGAAATGGGGGAAGGAGAAAGGGAAGTAAAATGATTCACATGTGATATGTATGTGAGCCAAATCTCCACACTGAATGTAATAAGCATGCACCATGCATACATACTGGGGTGGACGGACAGTACAGTGGTTAGAGCCCTGCGTTCCATCCCCAGTACCCTGTAAACTGCCTGTGGTGATGCATACCTGAAATCCAGCACTGAGACTGAGGCAGGAGGAACGCCCTGCGGTTTGAGGTCAGCCTGGGCTACATAGTGAGTTCAGGACCAGCCTGGACTACAGAGCAAAACCATATATACATGTATATATATATATATATATATATATATATATATATATATATATATGTTTTATATATATATATACACACACACACACACACACACACACACACACACACATATATATATATATATATATATATATATATATATATATATATATATAAACAATTTTGAGATTTTGAGGGTAAAAAAGGAAACAGAACAACAGGATTTGCCCAGAGGCAGTCTGAGGCCTGAACCGGAAAGTTTAGGGCTCATATGAAAGAGATCTGGGGGGGTAACAACTGCGGAGATATTTCTAGCTACAGTTAAGCCATGAGCCTTAATTTGCGACAACTGTTCGCAGAGAAGAAGAAAGCAGGATCAAATGCACCACAGGTCAGGAAAAATATTTGAAAACTCTCTAAGATCTGTTATATGCGTATTTCTCTTTGGTTGACATTCTTGTGATCAAACAATCCAGTAGAAGTTTAAATAAAAACATTACAGTAAAAGGCACATTGCCCCTACTTCCCCTCAAAATACTCAGAATAATTACCTTCACTTGGAACACAATTATCCCATCATTCTTGAAAATGTGTCATTTGCTCTGATGAGATATTTCTTAATGCAAATATTCACCATGTTTCCCTATTGTGTCTTGTTCACCGTCTCTATCTGAAAGTAGCTCAGTTCCTCAGTGAAAAACATCTGTGTTGCTTTATAGACACGTTGTTCTGAGGCAGACAAGAGAACTGACGGACAGATGCCAATTTAACACACCATCCCAGGGATTTCCGGAGCTCCTTGAGCTAAGACTTCAAAGGGGAATGGGGGAATGGAAGCCATGTTTACACCAACACATACACGGAAGCTGTACTCACCGTTTACAGAGGTTTGGAAAGGCTGGTTCCAGCGCTTATTAGATCTGTTCTTGTAACGGGAGCTCATAAAATCGACATAAATCAAAAGTAATGGCTGTCCTCCAGTGGGTACTTTTGCAGATTAAATTAATGCTACAGCGATATGTGTGGCCATTTATATAAAAGGCTTTGGAGATGAAAACTATGTTAACTTGTTAGCTTTATTGTTATGTAAAATAGGAAGACCTGTTTCTTAGGGAGTCTTCAAGGCGATCTGAAATGGGGGAAGTGGGACAGTGATTATTCTCGAATTAGTCACATGAGATTAATAATATGACTTTATTTAGTGTTTTATTTCAAGATGTATGGCAGATAAACAGCTAAAGTTCCTGAACTACAAATAAAATCTTACTTTTATTGTTCTCTTTCTTTTTTTTTATCTGTAATAGACTTAATTTTTTTCTTGCAGATTTGACTCCTGCAGATTTCTTGTGTATATGTGCACATCTTTGTATATGTGTATGTGTACTTCTATGTATAATATATAAATATATACAATATATATTTATAAATATACATACACACATATATATGCAGATTTCTGGGAGGCACAGTGCAAGCTCCTTTTGCTTCCATGACACTTTCAACTGAGATACAAGATAAAACAGACAGACTTGCACCTACCTCCTTGCATGGGAATTGTAGACACTATATACTGTATGCAAAATAATAAAGTGCTTACAGTCAGATACTATGCTTATTGTCATGCAGTTTCACACAGACACACAAGTTGGAAACGAAGTCAGTATCACTTAGCAACTCTGAAAGTATTATATTGCATTCTCCAGTCCCACTATCTTCCAGAAAGACCACAAGCAGTGGCCCCCATATGTGGGTGGTTACCTATACGAGCCAATATCACTTGCAGTCGAATGCTTCGTCAGGGCCTTGCATGTTTGATGTTGACCAAGGGGCAGATTACAGCGAAGCCCAGCGTGGAGCACCAAGGAGCTCACTGGAGTTAGTTACCGACAGGCTCGTGCGTGAGGTTCAGTTCCCTTCTCTCGGCCACTCTAGTATTTGCTTCCCGTGTCCTAAGTGAATCGCACACATTTCATTCCAATTAAGAGCAAGAGAAGAATGAATTCATAAATGTCCTTTTGGGTGGATGACCGTGGGGCTAGCCTGAGGCCACAGCTTCTCCAGCCAGTTCCCTTCCACACCCCTGGGACAGCTTCCTCTTCAGACATCCTGGCCCAGGGTGCTCATAGCTTGCTGCTGCTGCGATTCTGTGGGTGTCTGTCTTCCTCTTGTTGGTTTTTGTGCCTGACTAGACACATTTGGATATGTTTTGCTGTTGTTTATACTGACTTTCTGGATGTGTCATTTATTTTCTTCTTAATTGTGACAAGATGGTGAACAAGACAAGGAGCTTAGGAATTATTTTACACATCCCAAATTATTACATCATACCACAGCTTACCCTCAGGCTTTATAGAACCACACCAATCTGTTACTCTTCCTCAACTTCTAGCGCTCATCTGCAAAAATACAGCAAAAATAGAAAGGATGAGGACAATTAAATTTAGCTGCAATTCTGCTTCAAACAATCACACAACAGCACTGGCATACAAAGTAAGAATCTACTATTGGTATGTCTAGGCGTAACCTAGAAGCCTGGCTGACCCTGGCTGACCCGGAGGACTTAGCTCCAAGTCATCTTTGTTTTCCACATCATCAATCACTTTTCCAAAATGCTTTCTTGGGGGCCTGTGTGTTGTGAATGCTGTTTTCTCCCTAAAAGCCACCATAGTTTTGTTCCAAATATTTACCTATGTTACGGCATCTTCCCTGTTCCACCCCAGCCAGAGTCCCCAGTGACACCCTGGACACAGCAGAGGCCCAGGCCCAGGGTCTGCTGGTGTGTTGAAGAGACTAGGCTAACATCCTCCAGGGACCTGGGGACGACAGAAGAGAATTCACAAATGTCAAACCTGTAGCTAACGTCTCTAACTTCAAGGCCTAAACTCTACTGTGAATCAATGTCTGATTTCTGACTTGACGTGCATTACTAATTAGGTGGCAAGTATTTACAGACGGCCTCCTGAAAATCATTAAAATTTAATGAGAGCAGTTGTTGTCTGTGGGGGGAAGAACATGAGGTGAGTCACAGCCTGTGTGGAGTTCACCTTGGAAGCCCAGATGAGTCCATTACGGGTTTTTTACTGGCTAAGAGGAAATATGTAGTCGGTAATCAAAAATATGGTGAATGTTTAATTCTTAAGTGAGTATTGTAAATGACACACTGCCAAGAATCACAGGATGTGTGTGGAGAGAGGGGAGTGAATTTTAAGGATTTGCAGGGGAATTGATGACAATGAGTATGCTATTTGGTGCAAGGTGTATGTTTCTTTTTTTTAAGTTTAAACATTCATTCTGTTCTTTGATCACCCAAATGATTTTTAAAAATCAAGAAATGAAAGTTAGAGATATGCTCCAACTTTTACTGCTCAGTAATTTATACGATCAAGCTCTTAGCAAGACCATGTTTCTCAACTATCTGAGAAGTCTGCTTTTTATAGCTCTGAAAAACGTGTTCATTCTAGTAACGAGGGAGTTGCATATATCAAAATGAATTTTAATGCCATTTTAGGGATTACATTTATCATATTCCACTGAAAATGTTTTTTTTCCTCCCACTAGAATATTAGCTAATAAATGTCCTTTTGGGATTAGACTTACTAGTTTAATTATTGTTCTACCCAGACCTTGGATCTGTGTCTTAATCATTTTAAGCCATAGTCTTCTGTTTTTATTATAACATAATGCTACTAAACCCCTTAAACTCCTACTAATTTAGTGAGGATTGTCAGGAGATAAATATTAATAATAATACATTGATTTACCTTTACATTTTACAAAGAATTTTCTTCTATAGTATCTCCTTGGATGGATTTTTTTTTTGCTTACATAGTTCTTGAGTTGAATTTTTGAGATTTTTAGAAATCCTGAAGAAAAAATTAGTCATGTGCTACCACTACATGCAAGAGATGAGGAAGGACCTAAATCATATCCTGGATAAATAAGTAACATAAATCAGTGAACAAAACAGAGGGTAAAACTAAGTGGAACAAATAGATAGACAGAGAATGTATCATTTAGATTTGAATTCATTTGAAATGAAATTTGGAAAAATACTCAAGGCTTCCAGGTAATTAAAGAAAGGAAAAATTACGGTGAAGTGCATTTTACAATCTAAAAATAATCTAGTTTACTCACATGGTGCTATACCAATAAGGCTGGTAAGTCATCAGATAAATGCACTGAATACAGGAAAAATAAGGGACCGTAGAAAATGTCTAATAGGATTTAACAGTTGATGTAATTTACTTGGTATGAAAACCAGAAATATGAAAAAATATAGACACATATGATAAGCATGGAAATAGTCACACCTTTTCACTTTTGCTTCTTCCAATTTAAGCTAACAGCGCTACTGGGACACTGGGTACACTGGAGTAGTTACCCCAGTCTTACCTGGACGGGGCAACTAGACGCCAAGGCAGAACTGGAATAATTGAGATGCATCATCTCGGGGAAATATAAGAAAGGAAATTTTCCTCATACAAGTTACTATGCATTTCAAAGAAAGCTCTCGGCGTACCATAAGGACAGACGAAAGCAAGAAACAACACCCTGTTAGGAAGAACCCCAAGTCTGCTGTAGCTCTGGATGACCCCAGCAATGGCATTCACACTTATCACCAATGTATGTTTAGATTGTTACTTTATATGTAGCAGATAAATCACATTAAAAACTTTAGTGATTTAAGTTGTTCTCTTTCTTTTGTGAAGACGTTACATCCTTACAAGAAAATGTTATGTGAGAAATTCACTTAGTATGTGTAACCAACTGAGTGCCCCGGCTTCTTTAAAAATAAAGAAACCACGGAGGAAAAATAAAGCCTCCTTACACTTTAGAGGTAATTTTTACCCCTCAAACACTGGTGAGTTACTAAGGCTACAGTTCAGCTCTGTTCGGTGGTGGCATGGCATCTGTCTGTTTTGTGTCAAGAGCCCAGTGCTGTGGCCCCAGGCTCTGCGCTATGAGAGCCTTGGCACGACAGACACAGACCGGCCCACTGGATCTCCTCGGGGTGACTGCAAGGTGGGCCTGGAGGTACAGTCAGTCTTAGGTGATTTGGACAGATGGCACTATTTCAGGTCTTTGATATTTCTGAATTGTATTTTCTGATTTTTTAATTTAAAAATAATCTACGGAGAAGGTTATTTCTACATTGGGTTTGCATTTCATTCCAAAGAAATGGCTCCCTAGTGCCTAAAATAAAAGGCAGGATTGAAAAAGAGTGACTGTTTATATTGAACGTGTCACAGTGAAAAGCACGTTGCTGTTGATTCCCCTCGAATCACTCCCTCTTCAGTTGAACGCCCTCCTTCCACCATCCTTGCCACCCTGGGAAGCACACCTGGACGTCTTCCTGTGTGTGCGTGTCTTTAGCTGCAGTCTGTGACAGCCTTGGTGTCTGTATCCGCTCAACTCGGTTGCCTTTAATGGTTATTTTGGCTTTAGTGAAATCCGGCAGTGGCACCGTGCCAACTCCTGCGCATACACCGGATGAGGACAGTCCGTAGTCCGTTGTGCTCTTTGCTCGAATGACTGTGTGCACACGGGTGTGCTGATCGCAACTCCTACAGGCACTTAGGGAAGAGGACCCCAGAACTGCGTCACAAGGCCGCAAGTGCCAGGGGAGAAGCGCGCTCCGTGCCAGGGGGCATCTTGCAGGGTGTAGATGGTGCTGGGCCTTTTCTTGCATCTTTTGGCTGTAGGGATTCAGCCTATAACTTGGTCACTGCGGCCTTTGCATCACAAAGAAAAGAAGGGAGGAAGCCCAGAGACTGGAGACAAAAGTGCATAAAGAGAAACAGAACTTCTCAGGGCATCCCAGGCTCCCTCTGCGAGGAGGTACTCTGGATCTTTTCAATTTATGTTTAATTGCAGTTTGATATTAGTGACGCTTTGCTCTTGGGATTAAAATCACCCTATCTTTATTTTCCAGTCCAAAACAACACACAGTGGTGAACAAAAGTTTTTGCTTCGTGTCTTTTGATTTGATAGTCTGTCAGAGTTGAGGGGACCCACACTCCTGGGGAGACCCCTCCCACCTCCCACCATACAGAAGCCTGCTGACTGACTCACCTCAGGTGGTGGGGTCTCCCCACCGTGCCAGGGAGGAAGGTTAACCACTGTTGTCTGGATGGGGGTGCCCCACTCTTCCTCCATGAATTGTCTCTGGGCAGAGTACAAAAATGAGAAGGAACCAGGAGAAAACTTGCAAAGAACGCTCATCCCCCCAAAATAGCTGCAACCCTCAGTAGTTTTGCTGGTGTTGACTTTTGCATTGTTAGCAAAATAGAGTGGGTACTTTAAGGGGAATCTCATTTTTTTAAACTAAGAGTCTGTTATCTTTCTAAGAATACATATGATCACATAGTGATAAGTTAAGCACTGTCTATCCAGCCACGGTGGCTGAACTCTGAAAACAAAGGAAGAGGTGGGAAGGTAGCATATTATGTTGAGTAAGCTTTCAAAAATATTTTATAAGAAACCGGAATAAAAAATATATGACGCTATGAATATATGCTTTTTGCCAAGAATAATTGGTTCCCAAATTACTAGAACTGGGTAGAAGTCCCAGCACATAACTTGATGCCCCGCCTCACTCTCGGACCTCCCCTGCGTGGGGGTGGTGAACTTGTGCGGACTCAGAGCGGTGGTGCGGCAGAAGAGCAGCGCCTACTGCATTCCCTCAATTGGAAGAGCTGCTTCTTCTGTGTTGCTTAGAAAGGAAACACTGGGACAATGGGAGAAGATAAAAAGGACCACAGCAGGCTTTTTTCCCTCTTTCTCCGAAAAAGAGATTTGCTAAGACATCATTGCTCCATAAAAAACGATTAGCTGAAAGAACCAAAGTGGTAGACCCACCAGCTGCAGAAGCGTCAGGCAAGCTTGTTGGGCAACTCCACAGGGTGTGTCGTGGCCTGCGAGTGACAAAACTACTGTTCTAATGTCTGCACAGGAGGAGCAGGGCACTGCTGGTGCTGTCCGTCACTGTGGGACAGCTTCCCCGAGGTGCAGTGTCCTTAAATGGCAAGGAGCAGGAAGTGTCTTTTGTGGCTTTCTGGGTCAGGAAATTGGCTATGGCTCCCCTGGGTGGTTCTGGCTTGGAGTCTTGGGAGGGTGCAGCAGGCAGTGGCTGGGCATGGGGATATTTCTAAGGGCTTGTGACCATGTATCTGCTACAGTGGCCAGGGAGATTGGAAGAGCTGATTGTGGAATGCTCGCATGACTAACATACAGGCAAAAGACAAGGTTAGTGGGCAGGAGAGATAAGGAGAAACAGGAGAACAACAGCACAGAGAAATCAAGAAGCTCAGAGGACCGTGAGACCCTCCCTCCTTAGGCTGTAGCAGCAGATAAAGGCCACCCAACTCTCGGGCTACTTAACAAACACCTCACACTGCAGGACATCACCCAAGAAGAGTTCTCTGATCCAGTACACCACATCAAAAGTTTTCAACAAAAATAATTCACGATACCTACTAAAAAGCCGAAAGAAAACAGAGTCTCGTGAGACTAAATGTGCATGGGAGACTGATTTGAATGTGATATAAATTTTAGAATTTTCAGACTGGCAATTCAGAATTATGATGGCGAATATACTAAAGGTTCCCTAGGAAACTGTGGGCAACATGCAGACATGAGTAGCCTGAGGGGGGAGAGATCGAAAAATCTAATCAATAAACTTGAGTGTATATCTGAGGAATAATTGATGAATAGTGGGTGAGTGGGTAAATAGTGCTGTAGTGTTATGCCATGAGTAAGGTCCTGGGTTCAGTCTCCGCACAGAGAGGGAGAGAGAGAAAGAAAGAAAGAAAGAAGAAAGAAAAAAAGAAAGAAAGAAAGAAAGAAAGAAAGAAAGAAAGAAAGGTAGATAGATTTTAAATGTAAGAAGTAATCCAGAAGCAATGATCTAGATTAAAGCCACTGTACATGAATAATGTTTCCAACAGAACCAGCAGTAGACTGGCCACAGCCAAGGCAAGCAGAACCATTGGACCCCCAGCCATTCTAGCGGCTGCTCGTTGAGGCCAGTATGTAAGCGAATTAAATCAGGAGCAAAGGCTAAAAATCTTGTGGTTTCTCTAATATATGAAACTCAAATATAAATAATTGAGACAGCAAAATTAACAGAGATAATGGAAAAGAGGGCGTTAGACTTTGGCGAGATGGGGAGAAGGTCTGGAAATGAGGAAGACAAGAGGTTGGACAGCAGAGGAGAACGATGGTACAGGTGTGTGCTCCTGTTCCCCAAGATGAACGCAACTCTTGCGTTTCACAAGCACGTGCTCATGGCAGTAAGGAAGGTGGGGGAAACTCGGGCAGGAAATGTGATAAATGGAGAGCTGTGAAGAGCCCCCAAGAGCGGAGACAATGTGGAAATACGTACAGGTGTGACAGGCGTATGGGGAGGACAGGGAATGAACAGAGCAAGGGGACACCTGCCGTAATAAAACCCTGGTTACTTTATGACACATACAACCAACATCAAACCACAAACTCAGGGAAATCAGTGAACACAAAATGAGACAAATACAAAAAAAAATAATAACTGTAGAAAGTGTGCACCGGGTCTATCATGTTTGTTACCTACAAAAATAAAGAGGAAAGAAAATCTTTATGTAAGTCAGCAGGGAAGAAACAAAACCCAAATCTAACCAAATCAATAAAAAAGTCCTGCATAGAGACGAGCAAGAACGAGAATTACTCTCAAGTTCTCACCCGAAACTGAGAAGATAGGACAGTCAAATCCACGTGTCCTTCGAAGGCGGGCACAGTAACCCCAGCACTCTGGGATGCTGAGGCAGGAAAGTCACACGCTGGACCCTAGCCCCAGCCGCTTAGCAGCAGAGCGAGATCCTGTCCCCCAGTCACAAGAACCCGAGTGCGCTGGTCCTGCAGCCTCCTCTGCAGCCCTGGCTCCACTCTCAGTTCTTCAGGTGACAAGGGTCTGGCCAAGTTCTGGCGCCGGAAGACGGAGGTGAGGGGTGGGGGGTGGGGAGTGAGGGAGGGGCACTTGTTCCTCAGTACAAAGTCTGGCTTTTAAATGATGTTTCAGTGGTTTTCTAATAATGAATTTTCATTGAAAAATTAATGCAATAGATAAGAAAAAGAAAGGTAGAGTTCTGCGTTAATTTTAGAATATGCATACGGTGAAACTGAAACTTAGCAAGGAAAGAGGGGGTGCTGAGTGGATGTGACCTTCAGAGGTTCAGTTCGCTAGCAAGCTGGTCTAACAAGCGTGCTTTGAATTACGTGAGGCAAATCTAGGAACTGCCGGAAGAAAAGGAATCGTGCGCTGCGCTGTTTGCGGAATCCAACTCTCTTGCCTCAGCCACAAGCAGATGAAACACGTAGAAACTTGAGGAGCCTGCTTTGTGGGTATGTCACTTCTGACTTGTTCTAATTGATAGTTATGCGATTTCCATTCCAACATCAGCAGCAGAATGAATATTCTTCCTAAGTTTGCCTGGTGGGTTTGCTAGGGTAGAACAATTATGGACCAGAGAACGCACCTTGACTAATTTAAAATAATGGAATCTTGGACCACACCAGAATTGAACTAGAAATCAATAACACAAAGACAACTGAAATAATCCAAAATAATTAGAAATTTAACCATACATTCTTGAGTAACATGTGACTAAGAGAAGTCAAAAAAGCAATTTAAAATATAGATTAAATCAAAGAAAACTGAAAATGCAACTTAGAAAATTTGCTGAAGATGCAGAGGAGGCAGTGCACGGGAGAAAGCTGAGAACATTAAAAGCACACAGCGAAAGGAAGGCCGACTGACAATCAGGAATGCACGCCGCCCTTGAGATCAGAGAGAGGAACAGTTTAACCAGAGAACAAGCAGAAGAAAAATATAAGAAAAAATTATAGCAGATGTCAATGAGATTGTAAATTTGGTTTAAAAATGGAGATAATTGCTCAAACCAAACATTGGTTCTTTGAGAATTAAAAAAAGATTCACATTTTAAAAAATAGGATATGGCCAAATCCATTGTAAACACTATGTATTACATATGTATATTAATAAAAATAGAGGGAAAAATAAAAAATGGGATATTTATGCACAGTGGAGTAAGTCAAGGGAGGGTGGAGGGGGTGGAGGGGTAAGAAAAGGAAAGGAGAAAGTAATGTGAAGGGGAAGGGGTACATATGTGCACAGAAGTCTCAAGTATGATGTCATCATTGTATATCACATATGCAGATACACACTAATAAAAATGGGGGGAAATGCGAAGAAAGGTGAATCTTAGCCAAGTTAATCAAGTAAAAACACCAGAAAATTCCCTCCTCAATATCACACATGAGAGCCGACTTGTACCTACCCCCGATGGACATCCAAAGAGCCCATAAGGACTCACTGACCGCAGGCCTGGAGGTGGAGATGTTCCATTGGGACACGCTGATATCCTTGAGATCTTCCGCTTCTCAAACTTGGTGTCAGTTTCAGTGGCTGCTGTAACAGTTGGAGATTCCAGGGACTAGGGTGTGAGGATTTTTATGAACACCTGTTCAACCGATTACACTCCATGGAAGTAAAAAGTCACCTGGGATATGTAATAAATAGGATCAAGAATTAATAAGTCTGTTTTAGAAAGTATATGGTGCAGATGAATTCATCTTAAATTTTAACAAACTTTTTTTTTTTTTTTTTGATACAAGGTCTCATTCTGTAGCCCAGGCTGGTCCTGAACTCACCATGGAGCCCAGGCTGGCCTTGGCTCACCGCAATCATCCTGTCTCAGACTCCCAAGTGCTGGAATTACAGGCATGTGCCACCACACCAGGCTTACGTGGTGCTAGTGAACTGAACGCGGGCACTTAGCCCTTGACTTAGCGGTTGCTAAGCAAGTGCTTTAACCTCTGAGCCATTCCTCCAGCCACTTAAAAAACATTTAAGCTAGAAATACTACCTGTTTCTCCCATTGTCATTCATTTAAACTTTTGTCAAAAGTCAATCAGATCCTTCCGCAATTTCCATCTCTAGAAACTTCCTACACTTTCCTCATTATATTTCTCTGCTCGGTCATCTATACAACAACAAGGAATTTGTATATAGTTGAAGAATTTTTTTGAATAATCTCATAGTATAAATACTCTAAATTTTTTTTTGTAACTTTGAAGTCCCTTGTTACATGTTAATTTGAAACACTGGAATTCTTTTGAGACAACATTTGATAAAATTTGGAACTTAATGTATGAATCAGTTTGGAGAGAATCAACGTTTTAAGATCATTCAGTTTTTCAAAATGGTATGTCTATTAATCTACTGGAGTCTTTTATAATTTCTCAGAAATTTTTATAGTTTCAATGTAAATATATCACAAGTGTTTTATTAAATTCATTTCCAAGTGTCTGGTGTCTTATTATGCTATGCTAAGTGACATTTTCAGTTTAGTTTTCCAATTGTTTGTTACTTGAGACTAAAAAATGGTTAATTTTTAAAGATAAATTGTAATTTTTGACCTTGACATATTTAGCTTCTCATTTCTACTGTTACATTTTAGAAATATTTTGTATTTTCCATATGCACAGTCATCTCTGTGTAAAAAGTAGCCTTATTTCAACATTTGATTTCTTATTTTTGATTATTGAAGTGGCTGACTGATATAATGGATTTAACAGAGGTATTAGGATGAAGGTAGAGAAGAAAAATTGAGAAAATATGAATATGGCACATATAAATAATTTGAAAATGTCAAATATAGTCTGGAAAAAATATGAGCCAACAACATTGAGATTGAAGAACATAAATCACTAGAAATTCTTAAACTAAACAAACACCTAAGAGATGATTTCATGAGATAGTTTAGTCTATCATAAAATAAATGATTTATTTCTACACACAAATCACCAACACTGTTTTGATAAGACACAGAAAATTGAAATAGACTGATACGAAAATGCAAATGAATGAAAATATACTTAGAAAAATTTATAGAAAAATCCATCCAATCTTCAAGAAAAATAGAACAATGTGTGCTATTAGTGCAAAGGAGATGAAAGGAAAATTTCTCAGCACATTTCATGAAACGACTGGGTATTTTAAGTAAAACCTAGTATTAAAACAACCAAGACTACACACATAGTGCATTAGTGAGTTTCCTGTTGCTGAAACAAGATACTCAGAACTCATGACCTAAAGGAAATCATGGTTTGCTTGGTTCACAGCTTCAGAGGTTTCAGTCAAGGGCTGATTCCAAGGCAGAGTCATTGTGGGGGAAGGAAGCAACAGAGCAAACATGCTTAGTTCACGGTGGCAAAGAGCACAGTCAGGGAGCAGTGCCAGAGTGGCTAAGTAGGCCACGGACTAGGTAAGGTACTCAAATCAGGCCTCTGTGACCCACCCGGACACACATGGAAGGGTGCTTTCCTAGGCCTCTATGTGTTTCTCAGCGAAGCCAAGTTGATCTTTCATGCTGACCAACCACAATCCTGTAATTCATAAAGGAATAAAACTAAGCCACTTGGTAATAATGATGCTGCGAGTATGTGCTAGGGTCGCCTGACCAAAACACATTGACTGTCGGTTCTAGGGGCTTGAAGACTGAAATTGAAACGCTGGCAGGGTTTGTTCCCACCGGGACATGAAAATGATTTGATTTGCACGGTGCCTCTTCTCCTGGTGGTCTTGTGCTCCATGTGTGTCTTCCTGTCCAAATTCTCCTTTTTGAAATACAACAGACACACTGGCTTGAAAGCACTCTACACTCCAATGTGATTTCATCACGATTCAGGTGTATCTGATGTGACCATGTTTTCAAAGTCACAGGGTGAAGGCCTGGGGATTGAGACTTTGACATCGGAAGTTAGGGGAGACACATCCAACCCATAGCAGATCCTAAAGGAATTCCTATCACAGGCCTGGCTGTAATTTTATAATGTCAGACACATGATGTAGACAATTTGGAAGATGAGGCAATAAAGCCAGTCACATTTGATAAAGAACTACTCATAAAATAAGAAGACTGAGTGGAATATACAATCTCCTTCAGGAGAAACTGATACCATTTTCTTTCAAAAAATGGAGTGTAGAGATATATGTAAGCACATGTCCGGCTGTGGGAACTAGGCATTTTGGAATTGGAAATCTTCACTTCATTGCTCTCTCCCTATGTCACCTCCGAAACATTTTATACATATACTTATGATAAGAATATATAATTACAATAATTGTTCCAGTGTGTCAAGTTAACAAAGCAACATGTGTTTACAATGATCTCTTTAAAAAAAACCAAAATGAATGTCCTTAAACATAAGCTTTACTCAAAACTTTGTTTTAAACTTTTGTCTATAACCCTAGAACACTGCAGTTACTCTATGCTCCAAGGACATTCTGGGTAAACCTAGTGTCCTTGTTTCTTAGCACGTATCAATAAGGAAAGAAGTGACTTCTACCCTAGTGATGAGGGACGAGAAGACTCCCGCACGCGTCGCTCACGTTTGGAGAGGGTTTGCTCTGTGACATCCAAAGTCTTGACAGGTGTTGGGGAAATCTGGAATACCGCCACTGCAACGCACCACAGGATCTGGTTTTTGACTTGTGGTCAGGCCTCCATGTTACGGCAGAGGAATACATCGACTAATATAAAATTTGTTGCTTGCTTTGCTGAGCTCCAGCTGCCTTCTTGGACCGAAGCCTGAGGGGACGCGGTAGCTGAAGGCGCCGCGTTAGCACGTCAGTTGTACCCATGACCCTTTGTCCCTCACAGTGATAACAGGCTAAGTGCTTTGATAATGAGATTCTGGCTCAATATCATTGATCTTCATGGCTATGGTGTTCTTGTAAAAACACACCACAAGCTTTACAAAGAAGCAGCCCCATCCCACATTGAAAGAGAATTAGCCCATTTTGGCTAGCACTCCTGGACATGGAATTGAGGGGGTGTCCTCCCTGGGGCTCAGAGCAGGACTGCAGTAGACTGGATACACTTTTGGCTGCTCGCTACCATATTATAGTGGCTTTCACCATGTGGATTGCCATGGGTCAGAAACAACATTAATCTGGAAATTCTTAAAAAGGTCGTACTCTAGATAGTACTTCAGAATTTTTATTCTCTAGGTGGTAGTGTTTCTCAGGCACCCTAAAAATAAAGAACGTGTACATGTATGCATTATATATTTTATATAAATATGACTGGCACATATACAATTTCATACATACTTATATGTAATGTATGTTTATATATTTCATATGCAAATTATGACTAATAACTTTGTATAGTACATGTATAGAACATACACAGTAAAAATAAGTAAATGTATGCAAGTAACATATATTTTATTAAAAATCCAGTGGTATACCTTATTTAACACACATTGTAATAATTCTCACTTTCATATAAGCCACATAAATATGACTCTAAACAAGTATGTATGAGACTCAAGTGGCCATTTCTTGATGGCATATTGACACATACATACATACATACATACATACATACTATATATTATGTATATTATGTGTATATACATATATGAACATATGTATGTATATGAAAAATATAAATATATGATAATTCTCCTTTTCTCCTTCCTCAGCCTCTCTAACTACTAGGATTATAGGCTTGTGCCACCGAGCCCAGCCACTGATACTACAGATAGTTATTTTCTGTTATTCTTGTTAACTTATTATTATAAACAGTGATGTCATGTGTATCTTTTGCTCATGTTTCCCCTCGCACATAAATCAAAAAGCAACACAGACGCTTGGACAAAGGCATCTGCTTTTGGAGTTAAGTAGACTTAGAAGGGCTTTGGAGTTGAGTAGACTTAGAAGGGCTCTGCTGAGGTGTTCTGATCGACAGGCACTAGATTCCCCCTCTCCGTAAACAAGTGTGTGTGTCTCTGACGGTGATTGATGATGGCTATCAACCTCCTCTGAGGTCACCCGTTCCTCCCTCGGCACAACTCCCCTGTAAAAGATGCCCTAACTGCTTTTCCTGTTTCTGTTCATTTATTTTAATTTTTGTTTTTAGGTACAAAGCCATCTACTGTGGCCTTCCTCCTATGAACTCTTTAGGGGAGTGAAACATATCTGAACATGTTGAAAATCTTGAAAGAAATGGGAGAGAAGCAAAATCCATTTTGTTTTGCATTGCAGCACCAACATTTTAAATTTCTGTGGTGCGCGGAGCTCTAATTTTTCTTACCCAGATGCACGCAGCAAGAGCTCTGCCCGCTTCTTCACAAAGCACTCACATGGCAGTGCACAGAGGGTCACGGGAAAGGCTTGGAAGTCCGTAACGTTCACAGCTCATCAGCAAACACTGTAATTTACTCATAAAGACTGAAGTAATTGACATAAAGCCTGGTGCCATATTAGGAGACATGGTAAAAATGCATTCTGGGGTTTTTAGTAAATGCCATTTCTAGTGGCTTGAGGTGTTAGACTTTTTTTTTTTTTTTAACCACAACATGCCATCTCTGTACACAGTGAGTCACTAGTTATGACGATGTGCGAAACAGTTCATCACACTATGTGTATTGGTTTCCGCAGGTTGCTCCATAACAAAACACCCCAAACTGAGATGCGTAAAAGGCAGAGACATCTACTTCTCAGGGCCAGGTGCCCAGGCCGCACCGTCAGCCCCTTGAGTCTCTGCTGAATGCCCTCTGCGACTAACATGGGATCTCCCTGAGTCCTTGCGTGGTCCTCCCCTGAGTCCTGCTGCCCTGGCGTCTCTCTGTGTGCCCAGGTTCTGCGTTCCCACAGGGACACATGTCTCACTGAGTTAGTGGCTACCTTGTTGGCCATAGTTTAACATACTTACCTATTGAACAAGTCATTTTCAGTGTATTCGAGTAAATAAGCTATAAATTTCACGAGGACATAATTTATGATTCATCCTGAAAGGACGCTATTGTTAATGGTGAATGTAATGGACATGCTGTAAGTATATCCTATAACAAAAATGATTAAATACTTATGGCCACAGATTAAAAATTATGTAGTCATAAGACATGGATTTTTACGGTGACAACTTCACTAGCTATATGCTGTTGCATCACAAACAGCCAACAGCTAGAATTTAAGCAGGTTTATGAACATAGAAAAATGCTGTGGCCAATATTTTCATAAGCGAGAATTAACAGTAATGAGCCTCTCTCTGGAGAACGTCATTCCTATACAAACAAAAAATGGAAAAAGTAGGCCTTAACTAGAAATAATGGCTAATTACTCAGCATAATTGTTTTTCTTTCCAAGTTTGTACAACTTGTAGATTTTCTATAATGAATTCGCATTATTTTTCCAAGGGGGGGGATTATGCAAGACCTTTAAGACATTATAATAAAATTCATTAATTAAAACGGGAATGAAGATTGCCGATGCACCGGGGAGCTTGCCGATATCCCTGGGGCCACCCGAGGTCACAGGCCCCGCTCCTCCCAGGACCTGAGTGACTTTCCTCCTGATTTCCAACTGCTGTTTAGCTCCGATCGTTCCCTGTTTGCTGCAAAGCGATTTTCTTGGAGGTGGCAGTAAAATAGTTTTTGGTACCAAAGAAACCGTGAAATCTTTTTACGAAAGCTATTTAAAAAGAGAGAAGAGAGAGCCAGCTTTTCTTAATTCTTGAAACGAACGAAACGTTTGCAGCTGTCCAGTGAGATTTTTCGCACTGAAAGGGGCTGATGGGTGATAAGAAGAGACGTCTACCTCACTGCCACTTTCCAGCTCCGCCCTGGACAATCTGGCTCAGCCCTAGTCACAGCCGCAGCCACCACCCGCATTCCCTCCCAGCAGAGAGGAGAAGGGGCCTCCACAGACACAGGCATTTGTTCTGACTCGTCTGCAGCTTTTTGTTAGATTGGCTGGGCTGAGTTCTCGTTATTTTTCCTAACATGAGAACAGGCTGCACTGGGTCCCTTCCTAGGGTAGTTGCTGTTTTTTCTGGAAGTCACTTACAAGTTTTGGCCCACTCGTGGCTGCTGGGGTGTGGATGAATTGTGGAGCAAGAACAGATCGAGCAAAAAGCTTAGGAGAGGGGTGTGAGGAACGAGATGCCTTCGAGAACTTTGGAAGTCCTCCACGTAGTCCAGGAGGGTGGAGGGCCCCTCCGTGCTCAGGGAAGACCTGCGGAGAAGATCAGGCACCCTCGCTGTCTGCTGTTCCGGGGGCTTCCTGGAATCAGGAAGTGCCGGCTAAGGCTGAGTTGTAAATCACCCAGGAAGCGTGGGTGTGCAGCCCACCACCCAGTGTAGCTCCAACGGAAAGACTGGGGAATGCGTGACGATGGACATTTAAGAAAAATCTTTCCAATGAGCAAGTTAACACCAAGCTGATAAGGGCCACAGACACAGGAAACATAGACTCAGTGGGTCGTGTGCTCGCCTGCCAACTCATCATCACCAAGGCGGGCATGCTGGCACATGGCTATAATCCCAGTGCTCTGGAGGCTGAGACAGGAAGATTGCTGGAAGCTTCAGACCAGCCTGAGCTCCATGGTGAGTTTAAGACCATCCTGTACTATAGAACAAATGTCTTTAAAAGAAAAGAGAATAATTGCTTTTAAATTTCATGTACTTTTTTTTTACTGTGACTATTGTATCTTGTATATCTTTTAAGACAGGTATTTAAAAATATATAACTGGCTCATAATAGAAGAAATGGCAGTGTAAGCAAAAATATTTTAATAATATTATTTCTCCTAATAATTATTGAATGGTAATTACTGTGGGTATTAGTCAGGGCTTGCTTGTAAATGAGGAAATAAACTTGTTTGCTTAGGTACCTTGATTACAAGAGAATAACTTTAGCTATGCCTGATGCTCGCTACCTGTAGAACAGGCATGGAATAGTACCTTTCTCCTGAGATTTTTTCTGCGATTGAAGAGTAGATATTTTGATGTACTAAGAATAGTATCTAACACTTAAGCAGCATTCCTGGTTCATTTTATTTGTGGATAAAAAAGGGATTGAGCCAAAAAACATAATCCCAAGTTCAGAAAGGATGCTGTGAAAGTTAATTATTTATAAAATAAAATCATAAAATTAATGGAAAATGCTGAGTTAATTAAGCAAATAGGAATTTACTTAAAACGTTTCTACTATACCCAATGAGGTAACTTTGCTTTAATAATGAATTTTTAAATTCTTGATCAATAACAGATTGATTTTTAGTTACTTCAGCACAGGTACCAGAAATGCTCTCTTAAATAAGTGTTAGATTTTAATTTAAGGGAAACACATAGTTTCTTAATTAATACCTAAGCTCAGAGCCACACTGCAACTCAGTGCTAGACTGCTGGCCTAGCATGTATGACACCATAGGTTTGATTCTAGCAGTGAAGAAAAAGGAACTAAGGAAGGAAGGAAGGAGAATGAAAAGAAAGTAAAAAGAGACGCACTGTTGGCGTCTTGATGTATGAGGCATAATCACAATATATGGCAAATGTTTACATTTAAAAAAGTGGCCACCCTAGAAGACACCCTGGCATCGATCCCCCCACAGATGCTCCTCCTCACTTTGAGCACACTTATGCCCTCTTGCTGGTCCCTTCTGGGTCAGTCTGGAAATCCTCTTCCGTGTCTGTATGGGACGTGATCAAATACCCAGCAAATGCTGCTGCCAGGTGCCATCCAACAGAAAGGCAGACTGTGAACCATGACCCCGTGCCCTGCTCACCTCCTGCACTCGACCTGGCTCCGGCATCAAGTCAAAATGGCCCTGCAGGATAAACGTTTTTAATCTCTCCAGGACATCAAGCCACCACAGCCAGTGACTAAAGACACCCAAAATAAAGGCCTTTCAGAGCAGCTTAGGAAGGTGTCAAGAACAATCAACACGTATTCAAAGAGAGGAGAGGGCTTGAGGGGCATGACTGGCGACATGCCTTTCACTAGAGCTTTCAACATATAAATGTCACACTTCCTAATGACCCTTCTGCATTCACTTTTAATGCATGAAATTTTATGGGGAATTGCTCCCACAGTAAGTTTGGGAAATCGATAAAAATTTGATGTTGTGAGACAATAAAATAAGCCAGGGTTTGAGTAGAGAGGCACCAGACCCCAGGTCGAGTGTGGACATGGTGAGGAAGCCGATACAAGCAGAGTAACGATCCCAGATCCGGGGCAGTAGCCACAGACATCACTCCGGAGAACCCTTTTCACAGCTGGGGATGGTTTGGTGACAGACAATTTTTTCATGGATTGGGATGGGGTGGAGCAGCATTGCTGTAACCAGCTCAGCTCTACTTTAGTCATCAACATACGATTCTCAGAAGGAGCATGCAACCTATGTTCTTGCATGCACGGTTCACAGTAGGGCTGTGCCCCTATCACACAGCTGATCTGCCAGGAGGCAGAACTCAGACAGTCACATGAGTGAGGGGAGGGGCTGTAAGACGGCTAAAAGTTTGCCTGCTGGTGGGAACTCACCCCCTCCTGTGAATCTGAGTTCTGAAATAGGCCACAGACTCGCTTTGGGTCTGTGGCCTTGGGGTTGGGACTTTTGTCTTAGGACATGGGCACAAATCTGAGATATCAGGGAAATGGGACCAGAGTCCAGGGTCCAGCTTGGTGTCTCAGCTGTGATTGTCCGCTTCCCTGTGTCTCCTGCCTACGAGGAACAATTCCTCACGTGTTAACAGCCGTCTGCCCAGGATCCTGGCTTGTAGGTTTCCTGACACCCTCACCAAATTGAATCCTGTACTGAAGGATAAGGATTTTGCATTAGACCTTACACAATGTGTTTTATTACAAAAAATACCCACCTGATGCTGCCGCTGAGACCACCAAACCCTATGGAAAGATTCCAGTATTGCCAAGGATGTCATAGATTGGATGCCATTTTGAAAACTTTATCTAAATAAAATTTCTAAATTTGAGTATTTCTTTGATCATGCTTTCTTATCACATAGAACAGTTGCACAAAGAATGGACTGTTATAAACATTCTCCTGTTAAGTGGGCTTGTGGTAGGAGTCAGTGGATGTAAGACCCCACAAACAAAATGTCACTGTTTCCCATTTGCTTGTGAAAAGACAAAACGTTGCGCTGGGCCTTTAGGGTGCTGCTGCTCCGGAGGCTGAGGACACACACATCCATCTGGCCGTAGTGATAGTGTTGCTAGAAAATCAACTCAGACAGACGGACTCTTGGATGAATAAAACAGAAGGACCAGCTGATGTGTTGGCTCCGAGTATTCCACCAACCAAAAAGGTGTGAAGAACTGGAAGTCGGTGTGGCAATATTTCTGACCTAATTATTGCCGCCTTCGCGAGCATTAAGAAAAATCACCTGATAATTTAAAGGAAACAGAGAAGAGTTGCCACTCTGCAGCCAGTCAGGAAGCTCTCGAAAGAGTAGGATAGTTGCTCTGACTTGTTAATAATATGTGGCGGTAAGAGTGAAATGAGGTACTAATCAGTACAAGTGGGGGGGGGGGGGAGACAAAATCACTCCCATGAGAAAGAAGATAATCACTCAAAGGGGTAGAACGTGTTTATTAGTTGATGGGTTGTTTGGTTGAGATAGCAATTAATTTATTTATTTACTCAGCAAATGGCTATTAAATACAGAAATCTGCAAATCTCCCCCAAACTTTCTCTGTCCTCATCTCTTCCCATGGACAGTTGTACATTTGATGCTCTAATTACACCGAACTAATTCCAGTGCTTGGAAAACACTCTGCCTCTTCTATTTCTAAATAGGAATTCATGTAGTAGCTTGAATATTAATGCTTCTGCATAGTGGCTTCCTAATCAGCTTTTAAGATTGTCTTTCAATTACTTGTCTGTGGTGTTGTCTAAGACAGGGGTCCCAATCTTCATGACGCGAGCGATGGCATTAGGTGAAGGGCCATCTCCCAAGGCCTGAGGCAGGTGGTGGTGGAGGAGGCGCACCTGTTATACAGGTCGGAGGACCGATTTGATGTGGCTGCCGCAGCAGGAAAGCTGTGGGGAGTGCAGCCCACGTTCCTGTCAGGGCAGCACTGATGTCAGGATGTGTGCACTAGGAGCACACTGACGGTGAAAAGGAAATATTGATACGAACAGATCAAAAGGCAAGAGCTAAGCCGCCCCTCATTCAAATCATCCTCTGTCATACTATCTTGCTCCAGAAATCTTTAGAAACCCCCTGTCTTATGAATTCTTAATTGGTCTTTTGTAAAATAAGCTTAACTTGTGTCTTCTGCTTCTGTAAAAGATTACAGATCCCAGGTGCTCCCCCTCCTTACACCAAGAGACAGAAAAAGTCCACAGTCTGACACAGGGCTGCGGAAGGGAACGTTCCTGTGCCTCCGTGGTCACATCTGCTTCCCACTTCAGCAGAAGTTCCCTCCCTGCTGTACCTCCAGGAAACTTAGGACACACCAGAATGGACACCCCGACCTTCTTGCACCCTGTTCCTGTAAACCTTCTTCCACTCATGGCCTGGTCAGTGCCAGCAGACAGCCCAGCCTCGTCAGTGGCAATGCGAGGCACGCTCTGCACTCTGACACCACCTGCTAACAGTAAGTGTCACTGCCTGGTAACCTCGAAATAGCCAATCACGACCACCCATGACAAGAAAGAGGAAACAGCGAAACTGTAACTGTATAAACGGACCCTACAGCCAGCAAACGGGGCCTAGAACCTCAGAGCACTAGCTCAACTGGGCCTATGCATAAAATAAACGCTCTCAGCCCATCCAGAGCGGGTGCTGGCTCTCTGTACTTGGTTGCTACTGTGATTTCAGCAACAAGAGGCAGAGCTTTGCTCTAGGACACCTGGAGACAGGTAATACAATTCTGCTGTTTCAATAATTTGCAACACACCAGAGGCAACTGTTGCACAGAACGTAACAGGTGAGACTCACAGAAGCCAACACATGATTTTCATGTGAACTGTTGAAGAAAAGGAGCGAGAAGGATCAGGATCCCCAGCGGGACACAGCCTGGAAGAAAACAGAACTTAACATCGGAAAGCATTCATACAGGGCTGGAGAACACAGCTGTTAGAGTGCTCACCTTACAGGCTTAAGGCTGTGAGTTCAGTACCCTGCCACCACCTAAGTTGGGAGTGGTGGCCCACACCTGTAATTCCAGCATTCGGGAAGCTGAGGCAGGAGGATTGCTGTGAGTTCGAGGCCAGCTTGGGCTACATATTGAGTTCAGAAGCAGCCTGCAGGACTCCAGAGCAAGACCATGTTTCAGTCACATCAGTATCTCAGATGGCTTTCAGGAGGATGTATCATCTATAAAAAGGAAGAACCAGAATTCCCGACAGAGAAGGAGGCAAACATTCTAGAGAAAAGAACGACTGAGCTGCCCTGAATAAGCCAGGGCCTGGGGGTGTGGGCAGAAGGCAGAGCAGCTCGGAGGCTCTGACTCTAATAAGGCCTCTGACTACCTACATCAGAGGCAGGCGATTCACAGCCATTCACTCTGCCTTCCAAGCCCATTAATGTCCTGTGTGAAATAGCCAGGAGATGAATTACTGTACTAACTACCCTGCACACTGGATTTGCAGGGAGGATTTAGTGAAATACTCCCAGGTCCAATACATCACACTATAAATATTGATTATGGTGTCCTCTACTTATCTAAAAGTTTTCTGTGGATTATTAAAAGTAAAAGAAAGGAAAGCAGTGACTGTTTTAGTGGAAGGGTTCAAAAGGGAAGACTCTTGTCACAAAAACGAATCTGCAGACATGTTCCGAACGGTGCGGGGCCCCGGCCTGTACGGTGAGGGATGAGAGTACCACGCAGCGCAGGGGATTGGGACTGATTCATTACATGCTATAGGAGTGTTAAACGACCTTAAATCAATAGTCTGCGAGACAGCAGAAGGTCGGGCGTAATAAGTCATCATCTAAATGAAATATGGATTATTCCAAAACTATTAAACAAGCAGCTGGTGTCAGGAAAATTGGTCACTTTTTAGAGCTAAACAAAACTATCTATTTCAGAGAAGAGAAATCAATAACCCACCCCCATGTCCTGCCATGTGGTCTGAACATGTAGATAAATCTATAGTCACAATTGCACCTTGACGGGCGGTTGGGCGGTACTCTCTTCACTGTTACTTAATTTTCTGGAAAATGTCTCATTTGCTGAAAAAATAAATAGAAGGAAATGTTATTTCTGTCATCGTGATTTTCCTCCCCACTTTCTTTCTCCTCTTCCTCCTTTATGCTACTTTTGGAATCTTTCTGTGTGGTAATAGGTAAGGAGTACCGCCCGCTAGGTGACATGTCCAGAGCGTTTTGGCTGCTGTTTCAAACAGGGCTGAGCAGTGAGTGCTGCTACTACCCCACGCCCCCACCTAGAGAGGAGATGTCATGGCGACAAGGCTCCTGGGGCTCCAGCTTGCAATCCGCAGATCTTGGAACTTCTCAGACTCTGTGATCCCCGGAGCCAATTTCCCCACTAGATCATCTTTGAAATGCCTGCATGTCCTACTGTTTCTTTCCCCGGAGAGCTTCGACTCGCCCGGTGGAGCTTGGGGACAAGCACGTCACCAGCCTGATGGGTAACCCTGTGCAAGTGCAGAACAGAGGACGGAAGTTAGATGTGGTTTTGGAATATTGTTTGTTTTACATTTGGAGATCTAGTGAGTGTCAGTCCACCTTCTCACATGGAAACACGGCTGTCTGATGCTGTGCAAATACGCCTTACTTTTATGTGATCCAGTGTTCTGCTCTCCTCTGGAGAAATGAGTCCCAAACAGAAACTTCCTACTCTGCTCATCGAAGTAGTTATAGATCTAGAGCAGTAGCACAGACTGCCCTGACTACATTGCAATTACAAGGGAGAATTTGGGACAAGAATTTTGGACATCTTGTTTTAAGGTTCCCCAGTGGTTCTTAGGGAAATATTAAAATTATATATATATATATATATATATATATATATATATATATATATATATATATATATAGCTACTTGTTATAATGCATTGATTCGGAAATCTGCCTTGAAAGCTCCTGTCTTTGGGAATAAAAGAATGAAATTGAAGTTCCTTTTCTTTACATATCATTGCATGCATACTTACTGCCTTTGATATCTCCCTCCCTCACCACTACAGATAAATTCTGCAGGACTCTGTACGATCACTTGCTCCTGAATTTACCAGTATCTCCTGAGTCCCTGCTGCATGACAGGCATGGTGCGATGTCACCACCACAACAATGCTGTGAGCCGTCCTTGTTACCAATGCCTCTTTTCACAGGCACCCAAGTAGGACTGTTTCTGGAGTTCAACAAAGTAGCGTTCTACAGCTCAATTCTTTAGGAAAGATTTTCCCTCCTGCAAAATCAAAGAGCTCTCTATTCATTAATTAATAGGCTTTTTTCATATATACATATATATAATATATATCATCTATATTACATGTATTCTTTCATATATATTAAATGTATTACCTATACATGGACGATAAATATATAGATATGTATATGTCTATATATAGGTGATAAATTTGCCCATTTCATTGCCTTCTGTCTCTTTCCTCCATAGATAATCTAAACCAAGATTTAGTACTCCTGCCTGTATGTCAGAGCTGCCTGGTCAATATTTAAAAATGATGGTACAAGTAAAACAAAAAGGAACCTAAAGTTATCAAATACAACCAAATAGAGAAATAAAAAAAAGCAGAAGAGACGAAGATGTCAACATTAGCTGGAGAAAATCAGGAAAAGCAGATAAGATCAATGGCAGCAGAAATCTAAAAAGTTAAAAGGAAACGCACCCCCTACACACACCAATAACAGAGGAAATATGCATTTTTTAGTAGGATATTACATTAGGTATGCTTAGTACTTTCATGAAAGGATGTGATCTATCTGTATTAGTTAAGGTTCCCTAGAAAATCAAAGTGTAGGATCAGAGGTGGAGAGTCCAGACTGGCCATCTGGGAAATTTGAAAACAAATCTAAATTGGTCCCTGGCACATGACACAGCTGTGGAATCTCACAGCTGCTCAGAGGTGAAGATAAAATCCACACAACAAGGACTCAAGGATGCAACACCAGCCCAAGGCCCAAGGCCCGGAATCCGCTGGTAGAATACTGTGTGGCTGAGCGGCTGGAGAGCCACGCCCTGAGTGGTAGCAGAAGCTGGCCTGGGAGCGCTTGGCTTCCCCCAGGTGATGTGATGCGCTGGCTGGGAGGACTCAGCCTTACCGCCTCACCACGGACAGGCAAAGAGTCTCTAGCCTGGCCCAAGAACCCCCCAGCTAGTGGCAGGACTTTGCTTTGCTCTTCCTGGTAAGAACAGGGGCTTCCACGTTTCCTTAGGCAACACAGCATGATCTGCACTGCAGTATCAAGTATGTTTCCAGAAGACAGAAATCCTTCATATTTAGACTCTGGGTAGACACTTGAGTTTCCTCCAAATAGAGGCAGGGCTTCAGAATCTCAGCACAGCCTTCATTTTATAACTGGCCAATTCACAGGGCTGAGTTTCTTATGGTGCTAATGGAGCCCTCAAGAAAGCTTAGAGAACGCCATAAATGTCCTGATATTTTAATGTGGTTGAGGGTGGTGAGCATTAGCTGTAATTTAATCTATAGGAACTAATAGCTTTTGAAATAATGATGCCTCTTGACTATCAACGGGAAAGCTACTCAGAGTAATTGGACACATGCTTCTACTCAGAATAACTTTGCCTCTTTTACACATTCTTGATTTAAAGACTGCAGTGACTGGCTCAAATTTTAATAACACCAGTGTGCCACAAACAATTATGGTTTAACTCAGTAATCACTGAAAAAAACTTCAATGTGTGCTTTTAAAAATACACTTTCCTTTGCAAGTATAAATATTTATAATTAAATTTGATCAATAGTTCAATATCTTTATATACAGATACATATATACATATATAACCTAATTAAATATTCTAATATGCAAATGAATTGTGTGTTTTGTGTGGTGGGAACTTTCAAGTAACTGAAAACATTTATGTTCAACTTTAACCAAACAAGCCAACATCTACAGGTTACAAGAAGCCCATAAGCCACCACGCTGAGAACTGATTAGACTACCAGGCAGGAAGACATTCAGAAGTCACCAAGACTAAGGCTGGAAGTTTAGGAGGCACCTGGAAGGCAGACTTTCAATAAGTCCTCTGAAGGGAAGGGATGGACTCTGTGGAAGTCTTCAAATCCCAAATGCCCTACCCCGAAATCAGAAATCATGTCTCCCACTGCTTCCTGTCGTTGCGTGTATGGGCTCGGGCACACCTGTTACATGCTAATGTTTGCTCGTCCTGAAGCGTCGTGTCCCACTGACTTGCCAGACGTTAGCTTCTTTTTCCTCGTGCTTTTATTTGTCTGTATATGCAATGCTCGATGGTCATGTTGAGCTTAAGAATTTTATCCACGTACATGTCATGTCCGGTTCACAATCCCTCCCCTCTCCCTTTGATCTCCCTCCCCTCCTCCCACATCCCCGCCACTCCCAACATCTCACGCACCTCTCTTAATTTTCTGTACTCTGAGTTTCTCATATTAGAGAAACCCTGTGATAGTAACCTTGACTCGCTTCGTCAAGCGTGATGGCCTCGAGCTGTGTGCACTAGCTTCTAGATGTTTCTTTTCCCTTGGACTTTGGCCAGTTAGCTTTCTTAGTTTCTTTCTTAGTCCTTCTACCAGAGACTTATTTTTCTGTGTTAGAAGGGAATATTTTAAAAAGGTATTTAGGTTCTCTTTATTCCATACACCATTCAATCTGTGCGGGCTACCTGGGATCCTGCACCAGCTGACTGCAAGTGAACATAGACACATTTCTCTAATTTACAGATACTTCAGTGCCACGTAAGGCGAAGGTTCCCCGTAAGTGCAGCCCAAGTGCTCCCTCAAAAGACAGACAGAAGGAGATGCTGCTGTCTGTGCTATTGCCACGGCCACAGGTCTCAGAGAGAATCTGCAGACCTTGCTCTTGCTCCAAGATGTCTTTCTTGGTGATAAGTGAATGCTTCTTTAAGACTTTCTACTGTAAAAGAATCAAAACACGTTTTCTTCCAGCTACTCACCAGTCTGCATTTCCTGGGGGACCCTAGGAGTCTGCCAGCTTGGAGTGAAACAAAGGAAAACAGAAATGTGCCGTGGCAGTAAATGCCACTCATTTGCTGAACCTACTCGTCAGAGGTCTCCGGCCTGACAAAGACACTTTCAAGGCCTTAGAAAGATTCATTTGTGTCGCCACTCCCAGGTCTCGCTTCTTTGAGACGATACTAGTGCCTCCCTTCTTCTAATGCAGCACTCTGCTTACAAGCTAGCAAGGTGCATCACCATTTGTGCTTTCCCAATGGCCCTGGACTCCAGCCCCATCCTTCAGTTCATTTGCAGACCTCTGCCAGCAACTCAGCGTGTCTCTCCCTGAACAAGGCAGAAGCACCAGGCAGGGGTGACCTCTGATTCTTTAGTCAATTTTGAGCTGTCATCATATGACACGTGACTGAGAAATACCGTGTGTGTTTAAATAACTCAAAGAGAAAGAGACAAACAGAGACAAAGAGAGAGAGAGAGAGAGAGAGAGAGAGAGAGAGAGAGAGAGAGAGAGAGGAGAGATCGCAGTAAAAGACACATGACCCCTAATCCCCTTTACAATGCCTTCTCAATCCGACTTTGAACACTCTTTCTGGAGTAGTTCTGAAAGTCCTCTTTTGTAAGTGTCTGTAATTGTGCTGGTGTGCTATATTGCTGTCCTGAATAGATTAAAGAATTACTTTCTGTGAGTCATTTTCATAGGGGGAAGCCCCGGACATTGCACAGTGGAAAGGTGAGGGAGGATGGAAACTGAGGCACAAATGCCTGGATGTGGCATTCATATCTGAGAACACAGACGGCTACAGGAATGACTGGAATTCCTCAGTGTCTTAGGCAAAATGAAAATAGATTAAAACGCATTAAGAAACACACAGTATGATCTTGGACACGGACACCCAAGCAAGCTACTGCATCGTCTTGAAGGCTGGGCTCTTCAGATGCTGGTTAAGTCCACACTTCCAGATCATTCTCGGCTACATGCTCCATCACTGCGGCTTCTGATGGGCCGCCTGATCTCAAGTCCTTTCTCTCTTTGGATGCCTGGTTGAAAGTGGAACCTATTGTGCTAAATGTAGGAAGCCACACACAGTGGCACACTATACAGCTATACACACAGGGAGCTACACGGCTCACGTTCATGCATTGTTTCCCCACTTAATAAATGACAAACGTAAGAGAAATAAAGAAAGAATGTCTTCAGTTCTTTTTGTCAATGAGTCGAGGATTTTGTTTTCAACTTGTCCAATCCCATCTGTGTGACCGGTATTCATACAGGATTTGGGCTGATATTTCTAAAGGAGAATTATAAAAATGTTCTGTTTAGGTGTTTGCAAAATTGGTCTAATACATTTGGAGCAAAGTTCTCAATTCCTAATGTGCTCCACAAGCTGTGTTACGTACAGTATTGTGTCTCGCTACAGGGCTTATTCTCATGACTTCCTGGCTTTGCTGGCTACAAACCTCCTTGATATGTTATACTTCTCTCAACACAAGAAGCAGATTCTCTCTCGACCCATGACAGCTGATCTGCCAGAAGCGGCATCTGGGGAAACATCCATGTGACGGCCATATGCTCCCTCCACTTAAGCTCCCGCCAAACCCTCGTCTCCACCAAACCTCCTTCTCAACTCCTACATGCCCTGCCATAGACCACACAAGGGCAATCCCAAGTCCGTGTTGCTGGTACTTCCTTTCCATCCTCATAGCTGATAACAACGATGCCAATATATGTAGATCTATACACACACACACACACATGCACACACACACAGATATATAACATAAATAGAAATGTACTTGTGTCTGTCACAAGACATGTGTCATTTACCTATACCTATCTATCTGGAAGTTATCTATCTATAGATCCTCTATCTGTCTGTCATCTGTATCTCAAGAAGGTAAATATTTAGTCTGTTGAGTTTGCTATGAATGTTAAAATGGAAACACACCTTGGCACATAGGAGTTACTCAAGATATTAGTTGAAAATAGTATACAGCTATGGTAATTGAAGTAAAAAAAGTGAAGGAAAAAATTTTTAAATGCAGGAATGAAGGAAGAAAGTTGATTTTAGATTTAGTTTAACAGCACAAGGAAAAGATAATAAGACCTCAAGTACCCTGTCCGCAACTTCCTTATTTCTCCCAAATCATTACCTCATCCTGTTGCTGCAAGGAGGACTCAGCCCTCTGCAGAGAGCTCTGCAGTCCCAGGATGTGGCATAGACCCCCCCACCCCATCAAAGGCTCGCTCCTCCTCCTGGCAGCAGCCTCCTGCTCTGCGTGCTGAGAGCAGCCTGCCTCCTTTTCCCTGTCCCATTCCCGTGTGGAACAACGTGAGCTCAGTCATCATAGCACCCACTCCACCTCGACACCTTCCTCCTCTCCCAAGCCCCGTCTTTGTTCCACCGGTATCACTTGCTTCCCTCAGTAACACGGCGTCAGCAGATTCTCACTCTGTGGAAGGCATGGCATGGTCTGATGGTGCTTTAATAGAGTAAGAAATAGAAAACTTAATTAAGGAGTGTGCAGATATCGCATCTGATTTACTAAGCAGCCCGGGCCTGTCTGAGCAATCTTGACTACCAATAAGGTGTGTTATGAGCCATGTAATACTGGTACCAAAGAGCAAAATTCTGAAAATTTGGGGAGTAGGTAGAGCATTATATACTTTAAAATATTATTATAATTCCTAGAATATTAAATGGACTATGAAAACTACAATTCAGATAGTGTTTGCCACATAGGGAAATAGTATCAAAGAAATAACTAAGTTGTTTGCTCTTCACACAGAGGTTTTTTTTTTTTTTCTGCAAATGCAGACCACTTAACAGCTTTATTAAAATCAAGTACAAGACTTAGTAATGTGTCCCTCCTTTCCCACGTTACAGCAGTGAGCCGCCACGCACTGTAAGGCAAAGCTTACGGTAGTCAGGGCTGCCCCGAATAGCACACAGCATCTCATAGGTTCTGAAGTCAGGCAAGATCCTGTGACACGACTTGATCAACAAAGATGAATAGACACGTGGGTAGGACTTAACTTAGTCACCATGGTGAGGAATAAAGCTTTGAAGATTAGCATTTCATTTCTCAGTGTCTTTACCTCGATTGCTTCTTGTATTTTTGAGAATGTGACTTTATTATAGTGAGGCATTGTGGTAAGGAGATTCCTTGGTTGGTCCAAGGCCTAAGTGAAAGAGCTCAGTTTTTATTAAGTCACCGGGTTAGGGGCGACTTTGTTATTGCAGCACGGGCTAGTCCACCTTGGCTACTCCACATGGTGTAGGCCAAGGTCAGGAGGGACAACTATGGGACGTAGTAGGCTTTTGCTACCCATTGGACGTGTTTCACTGGAAAGTGATGGGATTGTAACAGGTGAGCACTATATTTGTGATTGAAACACAGGAGTAGACCTGAGCAAGCAGGTCCAGTTAAGAGGATGCTATAACACAAAGCACAGAGCAGTCAACACGGACAGATAAGAATTTTGAAGGTGAGGAGAGGAGATATTCCCATGTCTGCCAAGTTCACAGGGTTGAGTGAAACATTCTTTTAGAGTGAAGGAAGCTTTATCTTTTTTTTTCTTTTGAAAGGGTTTCACTCTAATCTTGGCTGATCTTTAAGTAAGTATGTACCCAGGCTGGCTTCAAAGGCCGGACAATCCTCCTGCCTCCCTCAGGCATGAAATAACCCAGCCCAATGTAT
This sequence comes from Ctenodactylus gundi, assembly GCA_004027205.1. Taxonomy (NCBI): domain Eukaryota; kingdom Metazoa; phylum Chordata; class Mammalia; order Rodentia; family Ctenodactylidae; genus Ctenodactylus; species Ctenodactylus gundi. The sequence goes on along the minus strand of PVKB01002595.1, from coordinate 69,324 downwards.
AAAACTGTGGAACTGAACCCTTCCTCTTTCTTGGCCTTTGCAATCTTTTTACCTTGATTCCATTGTTGTAATAAGTCACAGGAGAAGGAATCACAAGATTTCCCCAGTGCAAGCTCAAATTTTAGATTCTCCCAAAGCATTCTTGAACCATCACATGTCTAGTCAGAAGAGCAGATACCGTAGCGAAGAAGCCAGAGTACCGAACTCCATTTAGATTACTATATCTGTTATAGATAAATAATACAGCCAGGAGGGGCAGTGGATGCCTGTAACCCAGCATTCTGGAAGGCTGAGGCAAGAGAATCTCAAGTTCAAGAGTAATTTAGTAACTTAGCAAGATCCTGTCTCTGCATAAAAATAAATAAAATAGAATAAAAATAGCTAAGGATATAGCTCAATGCAAAAGCCTAATTTCAATGTTAAGTACTATAAAATACATAATAAAAAATGCTAATTTGAAGACATATGTGTCTGCATATGAATTCTTAGAACTCAACAATCCCTAAAGTAGATGTTTAGAATTTAAACCAATCTCTATATTTTTTTCCTAGAGAGAATATTTCAGCACTGACATTGGTTACATATCTGGTATGTGTTGATAGGAGCAGGCAGGCTGACACTCCGTGCCCTTCAGTGTGGCTCTCACATTTCCACCCACAGTAGACAGTGGCCCTAACCCTGGCTGAGCCCCACCTACTCTCAGGCTCCCTTCCCCCAGGAGGCAGCCCCGTCTGCATTCCCCACTGAGAATAGAGGGCCAAGATCTTGCTTACTGAATGTCTTCTGGTGTCTCCGCAAGTGACTATAGCTCTGTCCTGTGGATAATAGCGATAGCGTCCAAATTCCATGGTCCGGACCATGTGTGAGGAGCCTCTAGCCTGCTGTCTACAGATGACTTGCAGATCATGGGGTCTGGCCCAGTCAGGGCTTCACCAAAGACATGTGGTTTCAGACATCATTTTAGAAGTGAATTAATTATGTTTTACCAAACAGTCAATTTTTCAAAAAGTTGAATAGTTTATACAGCCCACAAATGATATCATATATATTCAAATGGCCTTTGGCAGAATAAAAGGATCCCTACTTCTGGTCTGCATAATAAATAACACACACACACACACACACATGCGTGCGCGCACGCACACACACACACACACACACACACACCCCACTTTCAGTCGCAGCTTCATTGTCACATATGTGCAAATTGAAGCAGCTGTGGAAACTGTGACAAGAATGTAGCTTTGCCACCAAGGTGGAAGACATGTCCTTTCCGTCCCCCTCTCCCCACACCCATTTTTTTCTGGCCTTGACTCAGCTTCAAACTTCTCTGCACCCAGGCACTGCTGACTACCTTGCAGAATTTTAAAAGTAAGCCTTCTGGACAAAATTTTACATTAATTTATTTTTAACCAGAGAGAAAAAGGCAATAACCTTTAAAAATAACAAAATGGAAATGCTAGAAAAAAATAACACAAGGGGAATGAATCAATTATTTTCCATTTTTTGTTGTTATTGTTTTTGTTTTTCTTACTTGTTCCCTGAAACTTCTGCATTTTTTTCCGTGATTTTTTTCTTTTTGTTTACCTTGTTACGCATCGCAAGGGGTCATTGTACCACCAATGCACGCTGGGAACAGAGTGTCCTATTAAACTTGGGGCACTTGAGACAGCCTTGAGGGGCTCAAGAACACAAAGCACTATCTACTCAGAACATGCTCTAAAAAACTAACAGTTTGAACCATAGTTCAAGATGCATAGTAGTGAAAACATTTTAATTAAATTCCTTACATAACATTATTGAAAGCTAATGTATGCTATATTTCATAAAAATAATGAGTCGTTTCTTTAAAAATCTTTGTTTTCTTGGAAAACAGTTGGATGGAAGAGGATGAAGAATAATGGGGGTCTTCAGGGTAATAATTTGCATAATTATTTTATTTCATTTTCATTCATTCTTACAACATTGATAGGCACACCCAGGCTTTTCAATTTAGGGAACTGAAGTTCAGAACTCTCTGGAAATAAGGCTTAAAGCACGAAGCATTTTCACAGTCCAAGCTGGATCCAATGAGCCAAGGAAAGACAAACGCTGATTGCTGTGGGCCCCCAGACGGGCGGGGAAGGTTTTCCTGTTCTCTGAAAAGCAATTCATGGAGAAAGTAGTTGTAAAAGAGAGATTTATGGAAGAGAGACAACTCAAGCCGAATCAAGGAATTTGGAATCAGGCGAGAGAGGTTGTCTAATCCAAAGAGAAAGATGACATAGTCCTCCAGTTGCCTACGACTTGAAGCAAGAGATCTGCTGGGAAGAGGCTGGGCACAGCCCTGTCTCCTGAACCTGAGAATTGAATGATCTGAGCATCTGCCTCCAGGCAATACTAGCTGTGCAAAAAGGAGCCTCTGGTTTGGCTGGCCTTTATTTCAAGTCCTGTGTGGAAGCACTCGAGACTGGTCATCTGTCAGACTCCCTTCCATTCTCTGAGAGGAGCTTATCCGTGTGGCGTTCTGTCTGGTCCTTAGCTCTGGGGTAGGTAGTTCTCACCTGGCTACCTTTGCAAGTGGTATTCAGGAGTATCTGCTCCTGCAAAGCTGCCCTTGATTTCTGAAAGTCTGCTTGCTTATTGACCACAAAATAAACTAATTCAATGAGCACACCACAACACTGCGCCGTAAGAACAGCTAAAGGTGACACTGAAACTTCAAGACAGAAGGGTGGTGTGCTGCAGAGGCTGCCAGCACTTGCCAGTGGCTACACCCCCGCAAGCACCCTATTTCTGACCACGTAGGTTGGCCTCAGCGACCAGCCCTTGAGGAGGAGGTCTGTAGTTCCTAACTGAGAGGTAGCTCTGGGCTTAGCATGGCACAAGCCACATGCTGAAAATGAGTTTGTAGTTAATGCATAGGGCAGGATTCACCTCCTGACCTCTACATGACTTAACAGCAAAGTAAAATAATAGGCAGACCAAGCTTATGCAGTACTTTTATATTCTGGTTAAACGATTGAGTTCTCAGGTTTGAAGAACTAACAGCTGTCGATTTACTACAACGTGGCAGGTACTTGAAATATTGAAATTTTCTGTTTTTAAGTCCAGATTAGTAAGACCTTTTAAATGAGAAAAAGGAGTTAAGTATATTTTGGGGAAAAAAAGGTGAAACATCATTTCATTATCTGATTTATTATTTCCAGTGAAGTTCCACTTCCGGATATTTTGTTTCAAGAGTTAATTTCTTGATAGGTCAGCATCCCTGACTCCCCATAATGTACAAGTGTTGTACAGCACACCTCGGCCATGGCCTGGCACTAGATGGAGAAGGTTTTTCTTGCCCTTGGCTCTGGGTCTGGCCAGTGACTTACCTGACTAAGGAACTATGGGAAAGTGGCTCAGGTATCTGTGTGAATAGACCTGCCCTTTATTACTTCTGGCATTTCTACATAAACACCATGCTACATTTACCCTTCATCATAAAAAAATAGAAAAAGTGGACCAAAACTGGATCATGTTTGCTTCATACCAAGCATGGCCCAGTTGGCTGGCCCAGTCCAGAATAGGAGTAAAAGCTGAAGCCGGTCTCAGTGGGGAGATGTTATCTGCCTCTTTATTTCTCTTTCCAAAACAGCATCTAACCCAAGAGAAGAGGTTGTCTCTCTTTATCTCTATGCTACATCTTTCATTAGCTAAATACTTACCCCTTGGCTAAAAACGTGTCATGAATAGCAGTAGGCAGACTGGATCCAGGGGTAGATGGGAACCCAGTGATGCAATTTTGCTTTTATCTTCTACCATCTAACAACACTGCGAGGACTTCATATCACCAGAAGTGTGTGTATCAAGGTTTCTGAATTTCTCTGTTTTCAACACCAGCTCTACTCAGCACAGGGGGAGAGGAGTAGTCACTGTATTCTGGAAACAGTGGAGAAACCCACTGATCATGTCCCGAATTTTTGCACTGTCTTCACTGTACCTTAGGAAGGGGCCAGGGTAACGCTGGAACTGACATCCCAGATATAGAAGTGCTAATACCTGGTGAACTGGGACACTGAGCTAGCATGCATCCCAGCCCTGTGCGTAAGTAAGAGTAATTTCTACTCAATGGGGCATGAACATGCATATTGGAGTGCAGGTGGACTGAAACCTCAGGCTGATGCTTGAATCTTAATACCAAGTCAGGTTGAAGAAGCACAAAGCATATTTTCTTAAGAAAATTCTTTAATCAGCATCTCTGCCTCTACCTCCAAGTTAATATGCTTAAGCTGTTACCTGGTTTCCATCACCGGTTCAGTTTCCTTTAGCAGGAGTTTATATTTGCATAAGGAGTTTATATTTCCACACTCCTGGTGTTTTATCCCATATTTGCCAAAGAATGGTTAAATACTTAAGCATCTCTATCAAAGGATTTATGATATTGTGTCTTGCTGTGCCTACGTGAGACATCCAGCTCTGTATACACACATGCAACCCCCGACTGATAATACTAGCACCCTATTTCTAACTGTCTCACCAACAACTAACTTGCATTTCCTATATTACAGCTCAAAAGGTGTGATTTTAAAATAAATGTATAAGTGAAAAAATTCTTATAAACTGTGATGAGACATAGACAATATTTTGGGACAAGGGAAGATTTATTTCCAAGAGAAAACTTGCATTTCCACTGCTGCTTGAATGGAAACAGTCTCAGATATGAAGATTAATCCAAATACAAAATAAGTGAATAATTAAATAAATATAAGTTTTCAAACACAATTATGAAGTAAGACTAATACTGGATAAGCTAAAACTAATTTGAACTGTGTTTCATTTCTCCCCATTCTGCCCTCAAACTACAAACTAAATTACAAAGTACACTTTCATCTCTGGCCTTGTCCAGACGGCTCTGAGCAACTCAGAAATACTCATGCATAATTTATTAAAGAGTTCACTGTGCAGTGTATTTGCCCTAATTTAACAACATCACTGAATTACAATTTGACTCTTAATACATTATGGTTATTTATTAAATTTTTAATTAGTCTAAAAATTGCTTTCAGGAGACTCCGAAACCCAGTTTGATATATAACTGGACCAAAGAAACTACCTATATCTCTTATGTTTTGTTGAAAATATTTGGGAATTAAAGTCAAGCACAAAAGTTTTTATCTCTCTCCCCCCCTTCCCTCTTTCCTTCTGTCTTTTTCTCTGTTTTTCTCTCTCTCTCCCTGTCTCTCTCTTCCAAATGTGCTCTGGCCAGAGAAGGAAGTATACATATACACCCAAGGCAGGCCACAGTGCCATTTGTCAAAAGCTGTCTGGTTAAAATTCTGTTCTAGGAAGCATTGTGTATTTCATTGAAAATGCTCAGGCTTATGTTGAATACATTGATATTCTTGAGAAATTGCTATATTTTTCTTTCTTTTTTCTTTCTCCACAAGCAAGTTTGAATTTCACAGCAGGGAGCAAGGCAAGCTCAGGCTTTGTTTTCAGAACCATATAATACCAACAAACAGGATAATTCAAAAGGCTTTTATTAAAATACCCATTAGGAGATCTGCTTTGTGAATTCACCATTTGCTTCTCCTACGTCACACATCAAGCCTGGCACCATATAAATCCAGATTTGTTTGGAAGAGCCACTTAGCCCCCAACACTTAGCAGGATGACAGTGCAGATCTGCTGAATGACCCTGTGGCCTCCTTACAATGAGCTTAGAAAAAAAGTGGGTTGGCCTTCCAAAGGTCTGTTGCCTCAGCTGCCACCAGTAAAAACCAGGCATCACACACTTGTGTCTATAAAATGAAATCCAAACTCCTTTGGCCATACCCTGTCTCCTGTCTGCTCTCCAGACCCCATCAGACCTCACTAGTCAACTCTTAACCAAGTGAGAGAACTCCTTACCAACCCGCCTTTCCAGATCAGCTATCTTCTGTCTGATTTCTCTGCCTAACACAATGTTTTCTTCAGCTGCTAGAATCAATCAATCACACACACAAACAAACAAAAAAACCAGCAATGGACTGTTTTTGTTTGTTTGTTTGTTTGTTTGTTGTTTTTTGAGACAGGGTCTCACTCTGTGGTCCAGGCTGGTCCTGATCTCACTTCGGAGCCCAGGCTGGCCTTGGACTAACGGCAATCCTCCTGTCTCAGCCTCCCGAGTGCTGGGATTACAGGCGTGTGCCACCACGCCCAGCTTATGTGGTGCTGGGGAATCGAAGTCAGGTGCTTAGCACTTGGCTTAGCACTTGCTCAAGTGCTTTAACCACTGAACCATTTATCCAGACCCCTGTTTTTTTTATTAATTGAGGCCCTTATCAAAATCAAGGACGCTGGCGCCAGGGTCACAGCACTAGCTTATAGACACACCTTACAGGGCAGTTCCCAGACAATGTCATAGCCACGTGTGTGCAGGCCAAGTGTGTCACTGAACACTGGGTTCCCCAAGTGACCTTGTTGGGGTGTAGGACCAGTGACAATGTGTCTACACTTGCATCAGTAGTACATGATGCAGTACTTTTACATTATAGTCACTTCATGAATACTGTTGGCTTGGAATTCAGTGGGGATAAATACAAAGATACACAGTTATAGTGATAATTATTAACATAAAATGAAGAAGTGGGGCTTCAAATAAGAAAAAATAGTCAAAGCATGTCTGCCATATTGAACAAAAACTAAATCAAATTGGATCAAAGGCCTAGACATTAAAACTGTAACACTGAACTCGCCGGTAGACAAATTAGGCAAATATCTAAATACATAGGCGTAGGCAAGGACTTTATTCATAAGACACCGAAAGCAAAATAGCAGCCCCAAGATTAGCAATTGGGATTATATAAGGTTAAAAAGTTTCTGCAAGGCAAAGGGAGTTATCAACAGTGTAAAAAATAACTGACACTAGAGGAAAAAATATTCACCACCAGTACCTCAGATAGGAGGTTCATTAGCAGAACATACAGAAAACTAAAGGGAAGCAGCCCCTCAAAATCATAGATCTGGTTAAAAATTGGGCAAAAGAAATGAATAAGTAGTTCTCAGATGAAAAAGTGTCCATGGCCAATAAATACATGAAAAGATGTTCAACAACTTTAGCCATAAGAGAAATGCAAATCAAAACATCACTAAGATGCCAGTTAACTCCAGAGGGATTGGCATATATCAAGAACACAACAAGCAAACAGTTCTGGAGAGATTGTGAGGAAAAGGACCCCTCCTGCACTGCTAGCGGGAGTGTAAACTGGTACAACCACTATGGAAAGCAGTAGGAAAGTTTCTCAAAATGATTCAAAATAAATACCCCATTCAGTCCAGTGATACATCTTCTGGGAATTTTCCCAAAAGAGTTAAAAACAACACATAACAGAGATACATGCATACCCATGTTCATAGCAGCACAACTAACAATAGCTAAAATGTGGGGGACACTAAAATACCCATCAACAGACCAGTGGATACACAAATTGTGGTACATACACACAATGGAATACTAATACTACTAGTCTATAAATAAAGACAGATAAGTTTGAGGTTTTTGTAGGTAAATGGAGGCAACTTGAGAGCCTCACGCTCAGCGATGTGAGTCAGAAGGAGAAAGTTAAATATCTAATGGTTTCTCTAATATGAGAAACCCAGATCACAATTATTTCATAAAACTAATTGTGCGGAGTAATGAAGATCGGAGGGGAAGTAGGTGGGAGAGGGCTTCAGAGGGAAAGGACATGGATTTGTAATTTTGCCATGATGTGTATGTGCACAAAATGCAATCATTGTAAACATTATGCGTTGCATCTACACATAACAATAAAATGGGGAAAAGTGTACTTGAGCACTCTATGAAGTAAATTTTTTAAAAAAGAAATGCTTTTTGTGGAAAAGTCAGAGCATAAAGAAGTGACCTTCTTGGGGTGAAGTTCTCATTTTTGCCTGTTTTATTTTTTCTCATCCCTTTAAATTTTCTAAAATTTTTCCTAGGACTCAATCTCAGCTTAGAAGAAAGGATGCTGCCTCAAACTAGAAAAATTTCACTTGCCCAAACCCACGAACAAAACGGAAACGGGCCCTGGAGACTTGTGTATGTTTGAACAATTTGACTTTTTCAGTAACTAGAGAAACGGGTTTGGTAAATGTATGAAAAAACCTACAAAAAATCACAGGTGACTCATTTCTGAGCCATAGCTTTGCAAGAGATTGTAAAGATACTTGAGTGTCTCCCTGCTCAATCGCAAATCAACCCGAGAGTTTACACAGGAGAAGAAGAAACCTAAACGAACACAGCAAAGCTGCAACATAAGGGGACTCAGAGCTGAGCTCCTACGTCTCTCCCCCCACCCACCCAGATTGTGCCTCTTGGATCACACCAGCGACAGATCAGGACTAAGACTAGACTGTGACTTGTGCCACCACAGCAAACAGAGGGTGATCAGAACCTCTGGGATGATTGCTTACAACACCAAAGCATTAACATTTCCCAGAGGATTGCAACAGGGCACAGAATTTACTTGAATTCACATCTGCAAGATCCCCACTAAAAGATTACTTAATACACACGAAATAGGAATAAATTCTGAACTGAAACAGCTATGATCCAATACGACCACATACTGTAATGAGGAAAAAAAACCTATAATATTTTTAATCTGCTAGTCTAGCCATGTTCCATAGGTAAAGCGATACACGCTCACATTCAGCTCAGAGAGACGAGTTCTTAGATCTAAAATATAAGCTATTTAAAAGAACCAAGTGAAAATTTTGAATGGGAAAAAGTGCTACAAATGCAAATGAATATTTACTGCATGGATTCAATAACAGATTAGACTAGAGAAGAAAAAGACAATTTGCGGATGGATCATGAAAAATTTTTGTTTTAAATAACAGATGAAATGGGCGGAAAAAGAGAAAGTCAGTTCCGATTTCCTGTGAGAAAATTTTTTGAAATAACTAATATTCATATCACAGGGAAATTGATAAGAGAGGGAAAATATGTTGGTGCTAAAAATATGTACCATTATCTAAAAAACATTGCTCAACTATTTCCAAATCTATCAAAAATGCTTAAATTCATAGGAAGTTCAATAACTTTAAATAAAATAACTCCAAGGTAGCCATTAATAGACATATTATATTAAGCAGCTAAAAATTAAATATAGGGATGCAGGTGTATATTAGTGGTTAAAGCACTTGACTAACACATACGAGTCTCTGGGATTGATTTCTCAGTACCACATAAAAACTAGCCAGGTGTGGTTACATACACCTGTTATCCCTGCACTAAGGAGGCTGAGGCAGGGGGATTGTTGTGAGTTCGATGTCAGTCTGGGCTACATAGTGAGGCCAGCCTGGACTACAAAAGGAAACTGTATTTTAAGATAAAGCAATAAAATAAAATAATTAAAATAACATAAACACAAAGATAGCACAAATGACATACACAAGGCAGGAAACACTCATGGGAGTGATAGTGGAGTTTCACCAGAAAATATAAAACTAGAATACAGTGGGGAAAAAAAATCCTTCAACTACTCAAAGCAGCTTAATTCACACCAGAATGCTACATCCTAAAAGTCTTTGTGAAAACAAATTCCAGAAGCAATTATTTAAGGTGAAATAAATTATATATATATATATATTTATATATATATCAGAAAGTAACACAGACTTTTGAAAACAAAGATGAGAAATTATTAAAATCTAAAGAAATATTAAAAGTGTTTAAAATGATAAGCTATCTCTTAATTACTCTTAAATATGCATGAGTTTTAAAGAAATCATTATAACATTGCCTAGTAGGATTTTTGAATGCATATAGTTTCAACGCATATTATAAGCATAAAGGAAGCATCAATAAGTTGGAGACAGATGAAAAAGAACTCCGTTATCATTTCTAGTTTTCAACATGTTATTTGAAGGGAGAAAATATTATCTCTACGTTCACTGGGACAGGTTGAATATTCATAGTGTAATCCCTAAGGCCACCAATTAAAAAATAGCCAATCAAAATGGCAATTAAAAGCTAAAACAGAATAAAAAATAACTCACAGTATTCAATAAAATAAGACAAGTGTGCTTAAAGAGTGAAAAACAGAGAGTGAAATGGAAACTAATGATAAAAAGTTTGAATAAAGCCTAATTGTATCATTAATTAATTCACATCACACATTAAATTTCACTTTTCTAAATATTCTTTTATGTTTGTTTGCTATGAGACAGGGCCTCTTTCTGCAGTCCTGGCCAATCCCGAGCCCACTATGTAGCCTAGAGTGGCACTGACCTCGCAGCGATTCTCCTGCCTCAGCTTCCTGAGCGCTGGGATTGTACAGGTGCACTACCACGTCTGGATAGCGCTTGGAGATCAAACCCCAGACTTCATGCTTTCTACACAACTGCTGTCATCACCGAGCTATGCTCCCAGGCTCCTATCTAAATATCCTAAGGACAAAGTAGAAAATACTAAAGTAAAACTTCCCAAAAAGACTATTATCACCTGCTTACGAGGGGTGCTGTGCTTAGTAAAACACAGAAAAAAGTAAAATCTATGCATTCTACACACAAATAAAACTTTGCATGGGCATTTTAATGTCTACAGGTCATGCCGGGAATGTGAAAAAGGTTTTTGAGATAAATAGTAGCATATCACAACGACAATGGGGACAATTAATTGGTAATTCATAACTTTCATAATTATCCATGCATCTAGCAAAAATTAACTTTCAAAACAGACAAAGCTAAAGGGGAAAAGCATAATCATCTTTGAAAATTATTTTTCTCCCTTGTCCATGAACAATACAGTAAGGATAAGAAGTCAGCAGTGACAATTAAAATACTGGCAGCAGAGATTGCCCTGATGTGCTTAGGAGTTACAGCTTATCATCACACACCTTTTTAAGGTGGGCACACCTGCCAAGACGATTGTCCTAATGGGCCCTACCAGAAGTTCCATACATCTTTAGAAGCCGAAACCATGCAATGTGCACTCTCTGATGACAATGGAATTGATGTCAACTTAAAAAGGGATATAGCATCTAGAAGATTCCTGTCTAGAAGTTGCAGCACATTTCTAAGTAACCCACGAGATTAAGAAAAAATTACAGGACACGTGATCAAATAAGATGGAACTGACGGCAAAGCATTATGCTGTTTTTAAATGTCTATGTTAAAGCAGAAGAAATGTATACAAGTAATAGTCTATAAATCTTAATACAGGGAAAATAAATTAAATCAAAGTCCAATAAAACTAAGAGAAAATAAATAGTTAAAATAAGAAAATAACTCAATAGAATAGAAAACTGACAATAATGGAAAAGTCAAGAGTTTTTTTTTTCAAAATATTAAGAATATTGTGAAACTGATGTCAAGAGTGAGAAATGGGTTTACATTCCAAATAGCAGGAGGTAGAAAGAGATAAGACAATGTATCAATTGTTACAAAGTGGCTGATTGGAAAATATAATTTACATGGATAAGTAAAATATATGATTTATGAGTACTGACATAAAAAGATTTTTAAAACATTTTAAGGCGTATTTATTGAAGACAGTGGATTCGTTATTAAATTCATCTCAAGGAGATGACTTTAGAGCAATTTGTTGTCTCTTGCAAACTACCAAATATTCAGGGACAAAAAGATAAAAGGAAAATATAGCCAGACACTGACGGCAGGCCTGAAACCCCGGCACGTTGGGAGGCTGAGGCAGAAACGTTACAATTTCATGTCCAGCCTGGGCAGCTTAGTAACTAGAAATTTAACAAGACCCTAAAATAAGATGCAAGGGGTTACAGCTGGTTGGGAACGGCCTGAGCTCAATCCTCAGGAGGGGAAGAGATTGCAATGATGTTGCAATATCTATATCTATATCTATATCTATATCTATATCTATATCTATATCTATGTACCCAAAAAGGGCGGGAATCAGAAATGGATGTGATAGAAGAATGATTGGTCATTTTCTTACTTGTTTTCAGGCTTCTTTCCTTATTATTAAATCTGACAAAGACATTTTTTAAAAAAAGAAAGACACCTAAGACCAGCACACTTCATAATTATAAACACAAAACAAGGTTACAAGCAAACAAACTCTAACAATATATTGAAAATATCTCTTGCCCAGGTGGGACTCAACACAGAAAGACATGGTTGGTTTAACATTTTAAGAAAATTGAATTGATATATCAATAGTCTGAAGAAAAAAACGTCCTCAATATAGAAGGCATTGGAAATAAAATCCATTCACCCAATGTAATAATTTTTGATAGGAGAAAAAAACTAAAAACACTACAAAAGGAAACCAAAGAGTCACTGTTCAAAGAGTTCATAGTCATGTTCATAGAAAGACACAGATAATCCAGAATTGAAATATAACCAAAATGGAAAGCTACTACATATTATCTATGATTATAGAAGCGGGAAGTCAATATTTAAAGAGCCAATGGCTCTTACACCCTAGCAGGAAGCCTCCAAAAAATACAATGAAAATATTGGTAAGTACACTGCCCCAGATACGATGAGTGGGGAAGAATATAAATAAATGGATGAATTTTTTGTGGCCTCCTCCTTCCCCGCCCCTGAATGGATGAATTTTTTGGAAAGAGTTATCTACTCACATGTTTTAAAATAGTTTGTCTTTAAAAGGGTCATGCCGGCAAGGAGAGGTCTGAGATAAGAATTTTAACGGACACACGTCCGAATTCTTTTTTATATTTTTTGTTGCCAGGAAATCTCTGAGCTGCAGTGAAGGGCTCCCTCGGGTCTTGGAAAGTGCACCGGGAAAACCGCCAGACTGAGTCTCAGCCGTGGCTCCAGGAGCAACTCAGGAGTGCGTGGGCACCGCTTCAGACCAGCCTGCTGAGAGAAGCGAATCAGATTCAGAAGGCTAAAGGTCCCATTGTTGCTCTATTATGAGGGAACCCGTGGAATGAAATGGGCGAGATATTGGGAGTTGGGGGTGGGGGTAAGGGGGTGGGAAGGTCAGAAGAGGAGAGAAGAAAAGAGATTGTAATGGTGCCAGCATACATATGCGCATGAGATTCTCAGACTTAATGCAACCATTATATATTGCATACATATGCATACATACATAAACATGTACACACACACACACACACACACACACACACACACACACACATAATATTAGGAAAACGGGGGAAAAGAAATTAATCCACTGGAAACCATTAGGTTGATAGCTCAAGTCTGTCAGACTAAATTGTATTATCTGATAATAAGTATACTTGAAAAATGTGTGCTTTAAGACGTTTTACAAATATAAATCTATTGGAAATTTTAAAAATTAAAATTATTATCCATTTATTTTATCAGAAAAAAATATGTATTTTAGAATCGTCACCTGTCAGATGTAGAAGTCTGCCATTTTATTTCCTTTGTCAGACCTGTGACCGGCTCTTTCTCTAACTTCTCATTATTAAGACCTTGCTGTATATACACCTGGATAATTTTATTTCTGTATGCAGATATACACACACATTTTTTGGAACTAGGAAGTGAGCCTATGGCCTCTTCATTGAGCTATATTGCCACACTTTTATTTTATTTTATTTTAAATTTTGAAACAGTTTCACAAAATCTTTAATGAAACTATTTTACAATCCTTCAAAATGCCACACATACTGTATTCTGCCTAGCATCTACACATGATTATTTGTTTCTGAAACAATGACTGTACTGACAATGGCCAACTTAAACTATTAAAAGAATACCTTGGATTTATATATTCAAATACACCTATCCTTCAAGATCCAGTTAAAGCGGGGATGGAAAGAGTGAACACGTGAATACAGCAGTCGCCTCATCCACACCAGCTTGTTACGGGATTTTGGTGGCAGTGTTAGACATCTGTACTCGACTTATTAAACAAAACCAGCCATTATGCATTACACAGTTTCACAACTTCATGCAACTTTTTGGTGTTTTCCCCTCTAATTGCCCAGCCCTTTCCTTTAAAAGAGTCATATTTTCTTTTCTTCCTTCCATCTTTCTTTCTTTCTTTCTTTCTTTCTTTCTTTCTTTCTTTCTCCTTTTTCTTGTCTTCTGTTCCTTGACGTATTCTTTAGTTGCTGTTGTTATAATATGGGCAGTTTTTCAAGATGGTTTGGGGTGAGGCAGGGCCCTTTAAGAGTTTTTTCCTGGACCAATGCCTACTAGTCGCTGGACATTTGAGTGTATTTCTTGAATATCAAACCCTCTGTTCCTTAATGAACTCCTCCAAGACAGAGTTTCATAATATATTTGCAAAGCACCTTTAATGTCAACTGAGCCCCTGCACCCCACTTCATTATCATAAAACACCAGCTCTTCTGTTCTGAGGAAATCCAATTACTGGTGACGAGGGTGTTTGGATGGAAATGACATTAAGAACAAGGGTTAGAGGAAGTGCAACCAGCATCTTCTATGTCTTCATGGGGCTTGGATTAGGTTCTGTGGCTGCGAGGAAAAAAGGACACCAGAAGAGGTGATTTTTGCAATGCTTTATACCACATTTGATCCTTTCCCTAATTCATTTTTTTTTTTTGGCTTTCAATAGCATCCAAGGTAGATTATTTGTAACTGTATTTTCTTTTGGATTCATTCCTTAGACTGAGGGGGAACGAGAGAAGTTAGCAAGAACCAAGAGGAGAGGTCAAAACACCAGTGAACACTTTCTTCTTTCTTTTAGAGGATTAACAAGATTAACAAGGCTGCAGGGTTCAGAAGCAGAAGGAAGCTGTGGGGTGAAGATGTGAAGGTCTGGTGCAGCTCGGGGCCATCACAGCCCTGTGGACAGAGGAGAAGAGGGAGGGGCCAGGTAAGGAGGCATTGTTACAAAGTATAATTCGACTAGTTGTCACATGCAAATGTGCAAACTAGAGTATATTCATTTTATAAAGTTCCATAGTTTGTCCTCTTTCTCTATCCCCTTCTTTTTCTGCTTCCTCATATTATTACAATTAACATTTTATTTTGCCTTTTTATTACTTTGATACAGAGATTGGACCTGAGCTCCTGCATGAGAAGAAGTCACTCTCCCACTGAGCTCCACCCAGTCCAATATTCAGTATTCTGGACAAAGAAAGCACCTCGCCACGAGGCAGACCCACGTGCAGACCCTGGATCCGCCCGTTCCCGGGCAGCTGCTTCCTGTGCTCTGCACTTCACTCTTCTTGGCTGAGAGCTAATGATGCCACGTTTCACCAAGATCCAGGAGGGGCTGCCGGGCCTCCGGCACAGGGTCAGCATGACAGCATTCCCTCCCTGCTTTCCTCCTTCAGCGCCCTTCTCTGTTATTACAGATACTAAGTCTATCTTTGAAGTCACTGCAAAACATCCAATGCAGCAAATGAGAGAGAGCCCTCCGCAAAATTAAGTCTTCTTAGTGATAACGTGAATTCCCACCTACCTCTTTGTGAGAAGGGGGCTTAGACACACACTAGAGCTATATAACATCCACAGGGCTGATCTCCTATGCCCTTTAAGATGACTGGGCCAGTTGTCCCCTTGTCTGGCTCTCCCTTACAGATGGTGCCCATAGACGATCTCAAATACTGTCTTCTCCATTTGATAAAGACTGTTTCATTGACTCACTGCAGGATAAACTTAGATTTTTCTAATATTTACTTGGAAACATCTCTGGTACAGACAAGTCCCTCAAACTTTCCATTGGACCCAATGCTTAGAAAAAAGACTACTTGTTTCCAAAACTGGGGCTGTGAAATGACTTTAAGATTCTACCATCCTTGGACCAAGAACAGAGCTCAGCATTGTGGTGCTTACCTGGAAGGCACAAGGCCCTGGGTTCAATCCCTGGTTCCAAAACAAAAGACAGAGAGAGAGAGAGAGAGAGAGAGAGAGAGAGAGAGAGAGAGAGAGAGAGGAAGAAAGTTGCTTCCATCCTATAATGTTATAGCTATGTTTCCAACTCTGATGGAAAAGGTTAAAAGTGTCGACATAGTGAAGAGGTAGAGTTTAAGCTTTTATTGGAAAGCCCGGCCAGTCTGTGGGAATCCCTGGAAAGGCCTCAGTTCTTTATGTCGTGCCTGGCTGGCTGGGCACTGTCCATGAATTCAAGGCAGGCCTCTTCCCTCTTCTACTGGGGAACCTAAAAATCACTGCTAAACCCAGCCAGACGCTTAATATTTTAGAAGGAGAAAGTTCTTTACTGTGAATCAGATTCATATCCTGTGTCACCATGGGACTTCCGTGCGAAATGAATCAACAGCCACGTGCTATCTTCGGTCCTCCGCACGTGATGCCACTTGCTTCTCTATGCACCTCACACCAATTTTTAGTTTGTAATATAAATAGAGCAGGATACACAAATCAACCTGAAATAACTAGGATTTTGACCCGAGCAAAGACAAACTCACCCTATCGCTCTTGTCACCGCCAAAGCTGTGATCTCACCAACTGGGGCTCAGTGACGCTCTCACCACGCGGCGTGCCTGTGTGGGCTATGGGCAACTCCATACTCGTGGCTGTGAGATTGACAGCAAGGGAAATAAATCAGTCACAGGGAGCTGGGCGGGACAAAACAGAAATAGAAGTAGAAATAGAAATCATTTAGAGAGGGAACTATAAGAGAGACTTTGCGGGGATGGGAAGGCCATCTGGATGTGGGAGTGGCGCTGTGGTAGAGGAGGCGAAGGCGATGCGGACGCCGTTGGTATGCGTACCAAATCCCCTCACGGGTGTACCCGTCGTGGGAACGAGTTAAGCACATCTCTAACGACGTTGCAGCTTGCTCAGTCTCCCGAGCACCGTGTCTCCTCCGCGCCCTTCCTTCGGGCTGCGCACTCTTCCGGCACCTGCAGTCGGCGCGCGCGCACAGCCCGGCCGAGCACCGCTAGGTGGAGATGTCGCCTCGCTTTCCAGGCCCAAGGCAGGTCCCGCCCGCCCAGGGAACCTGAGCTCGCAGTCCAGCCTCTCCAAACGTGGGCCAGGGCTTCCCTAAGCCCTTGAGTGGACGAGCGATTCCACTCCATCCCGGACGACAAACTTAGGCAAAGACTCCGGGGCATAAAAGCCCCAGTGCTTACCAAATAGAGCACAGGGATTTTCCTGTGGCTTCTTCCCCCTCCCCAAGAAATAGCAGTAACTTATTTTGACATAAAATTTTCATATCTCTGAGGAAAGGTGCAGTCCCTATTACTATTTCTTTAGTATAATCCTAAATTCAATACATCTGGGTTTCAGCCTTTTCATAAGTAAAAATGAGGCCGTTTGGATGCATAGCACCTAAATCCGGTGACGGCAGCAGGCTTCGGCTCCGCGCGGCCCTCTGGCTGCTCCTGTCACCCCACGCAGGCGAAGGGGCCCAGAGGAGGGAGTTGGAGGTGCAGACTGACCACAGGTCGGCGGGTTGGGCCTGACGGAATGATTTTCAGGAACAAGGTGCACGATCTTCATGGCTCGTGCAGCGTAGCGCAGACACACTGATGGGCGAAAGAAGGGAGTGGAAGGAAAAAATGAGTCCATCTTGCGGGTGGACTTTGTGGCCCAATCTACGCAAAATGCTGTCAACTGAGCACGTTTCACATGAAAATTTATAAACCAGATAGCTGGCGTTCGATTGTCTCTCTGCTGTCTTGAAACCAGGGTGTATTTTACACTTCCAGGCAGGCCCGGGTGGAGGCCACGCTTCCCCAGGGAAAGTGCATCTAGATTTTCTCAGCTGTCATGCACGTTGCGGTTGCAAAAGAGAGTCCACATACCCAAGCAGTCACGGACATGATCAAGCATTTTCCAATAATGGGCTGAGTGCCCGGGTTTTTTAAAAATTAAATTAAATTAAATTAAATTAGTTCAAATTAGATAAAACTGAAATTCAGTTCTTCAGATGCACCTGCCACACGTGAAGCTCCGTGAGTCTCAGCTGGGTCAGAGCTGCTGTGTTTAAGGGTTATGTGCCGGAAACAATCGCGGTGGATCTGAACAAAAAAATGCACAGTTGCTCTGAACCACCTTGGGGAGTTTTCTGAATTGAGAGAGAGAGAGAGAGAGAGAGAGAGAGAGAGAGAGAGAGAGAGAGAGCCAACCAGCATACCCTTGGCATAACTCTTCTCCCCCGCCCCACAACCGGGTATCCTTCCAAGGCAGGTACGCTACTTTTATTAATGTTGAATCTTTATGGACTCTAACATGGTATTTTTCACATTCAGCAATTTGGTGACTGTTGATCAGTTTAAATTGCATAATGAATCTATTTCCAGATGTAACGTGTTCTGAGAAAGCTGACGAAATTCATTAATCACTATGCATATTTTCCTGGCATTTATCAAAGGCAGTTAACCAGTGTCCAGCTAAAGTCTGCCTCTGACCCTGATGTTTCTTACCCACATGCAACAGCGACAGACAAGCATGGTCAGTCTGCTTAGGACCGTGAGGAGCCATGGAAAAATAAAAGAAACAGAAGCTTGCATTTTATTGCATTCATATTCTTCCCCTGAAAATTATCAAACCTTATGAATCTCAACCTCATTACATTTGGGTAGGAGCCAACGGTCTTCAGGAAACTATCCTAAAAATTAATGGTGGAGAATTGTTGGAGAAAAAATAACCTGGTTTAGGACGACATATTATCACAAAAAATAATTCAGTAGTTTGCCCAAGTTCTGGTACCACGGACTGGACAGAGCTGGCGCGTGGCGGGGCGGGGGGCACTATCTCAAGCGGGTGAAGCTAGAACCACCCCCCACATTGCCCCATGGGGCTGCTCTCTCTCCATGATTGCATCCGACACCAGCATTACTTCCGGGAGCTGAGGTTCAGGATGGAATAGGCTTTCTTGTTCAGGAGAGTGCCGCAGGGAGGGGCGCCTCTGCCTTGTCCCGTCATGGCTTCCCATGCCTGGACTGGGTACATGACTGTGGAGCAACGGAACCTCCGTATCCCCAGCCCGGCACACTAAAAATGGCACACTGTCACACTTCTTCTAGAACAATAAAATAGTCCTAGCTAATTAAAATAGTTCTAACTATAATTAGGAGATGATAGAATTTGGATGGGGGACATTCACTTTTTCGAACTTAGAAGCAGCGTCCAAACCATTTTCACAAAGGAACTGCCCCTTGGTAGACTCTAGTGTTGTGTTTGGCTAAAGGTCGTTTTGAGTTTGTTTTTGGAAGACAGATGAAAGAAATAGAGTCCAGAGTGAGTGTATGGATTTTTTTTTTTTGAGGCAGGGTCTCCCTCTACAGTCCAGGCTGGTCCTGGTCTTACTAGGTAGCCCAGGCTGGCCTCAACCACACAGTTATTCTCTTGCCTCGGCCATCCAAGTGCTGGGACTACAGGCATGCAACATTATGGCCAGTTTATGTGATGCTGGAGAATCGAACCCAGGCCCTTGAACTTGCTAAGCAAGTGTTTTAACCCCTGAGCTATTTCTGCAGCTCTGAGCGTACGGTCTTTCAGACAGCCCTCACCCTCGCTTCCTCATCTGTCTACAATTCCCTACATACCTCCAGAGGGAGATCTGCCCAAAGCCCCTTAACTGATAATGGGATTTAAATCACTTTATTCAACCAAAGAAGAAGTTTGCAGTAAGAAAGAGATGATTAGAACTAAAGTTGGAAAAATAGATTACAGAAATAGCCTTGATCCTGCCAAACCCCGAGTCAGCCCTAACTGCAATCTTCTGAAAGATAAGACATGAAGACGGGCCTGTAATCCTGTAATCCCACCACTCTGGAAAGCTGAGGCAGGAGGATCACTAATGTGAGCCTAGCTTAGGCAAATTGATGAATTTGCGAGACCTTGTCTCAAAATGCAGATTTTAAAAAAATGAGCTTAGAATAGAGCTTGGTGTGAAGGCCCAGAGTTCAATCTCTACTACCACAGAAAAAATGATGTATATAAAGCATGAAAATTTTCTAATATATCAGAGCATATTTTGTTAGCTTCAAAAGTTTTAATGCTCTTTGGAATCATTCTAGATTTAAGCCTGGATCAGCTGAAATTCAGGATAGTGGGTCGAAGAAACATACACAGAGATACACAGACACCCACCCACCACATATCACACACACAAACACGCACGCCATTCTTGCCATTGAGAGGTTGTTATGGTTGGGATCTGTAGGGTCCCCCAGAAGCCTCATGTATGTGGATGTGATGGAGAACCTATGAGTACTGTGTGCTGCTGGGAGGAGGGGAGTGGCTGGAAGGGGCGGATGGCCTGAGGAGACCTCTGGCTTCACCTCTGCCAGGTGTTTCCACCGTGTTGCCCACCCATGGATGGACTGAAACCTTCTGAGACTGCGAGCTCAAATCAACATTCCTTCCATTAAGTTGTAGATATCAGACATTCTGCCTCCGGTAACAAATGAGTTAGTAAGACAGAGGTGTAGCCAGATCAGTATCAGAACCTGGTCAGTGATTAAGTTTTGAGGAAAGGCGAGAGGGAGAAGAATGCCTTATGTTTCTATTGACATGTGATCCATGAGCATAAGAGACAGTGTCATTCCTAATGTCATGGCCCAGTGGCCAAGGGTTAGAACAGGAAGGAGATTCTACAGAAACTAGCCATCGCAACACCCCAGCAGAACATGACACCGACCGAATTGAATCTGTCTCTCTCTCTCTTTCTTTCTTTCTCTCCTATCAGGGATGAACCCAGGGCCTTTGCTCGTAAGTGTCTCCCCAGGCCATATTGGGAGGTTTTATTTTGAGACAGGGTCTCCCTAAGTTGTAATGATTCCTGCTGCTTCTCCTGAGGCTGAATTGCTGCTCCCCCTTCTCCTTCCCCACCTAGTTAGCGCGGTGTGTGTATTTCTCCCACTTTCATACTGGTAAGAAATGAGAGGCATTTCTGGGTTACAGCAGGCAGCACAGCAAACCCCAGGAGCCTACAGAAGGCTGCCAGGCATTCAGCCTGGCTGTGGGAGTGCACCTGCCCACTGGTCTCCTGGTGGCCCTGGGCTCCCTCCCACTGCCCATAAAAAGGCCGAATCACTCCCTATTCATCATAGGAGGGCTTGTTACCACCCCTCAAACCCCTCTGCCTGCCCCCGAGACACGGGACCCCGAGGCGCGAGGCTGTGTTCTGCTATGCATTCTCATGATGCAGAAACCGCACATTCACACACATGAACAAAAAAGACCCATGCTCCACACTAGGCTGCAAATCAGCCTACAACTTATTAGATATCTGACCGTGGGCAGAAAAATCCTCATTCTATTTCTCTTTAAATGAAGGCAGCCTCAGTATCAACTCATAGCTCTGATAAAGGAGTTAATGCACTTCTGAACCCAAGTCCAAAAATATGGTTGAGTTATAAATGTGTACTTTATGATCATTTATTAACTACTGAAAGAAAAGTAATCCACGGGAGTATCTAAAATTGTCTATTGGCACAATGTAGGTCTATTTAATATTTTTTAAAGTGACATAATCGTAGATTTGTATACAAGTACACAAATAATCCAGAGACAGCCATTCCACGTGTCACCCAGCATGCCAAATGTCCCATCTGTGACATCTGCGTTGTGACTCCAGAGACCCCTCGCCTTCCCGCTCTCTCGTGCAGGATGCCCCGGCGGCGGGCAGCCGAGGCTGAGGTTCTCTGAGTTTTAAATTGCAGGAGCACGTATTAGGGCCTGGAGTGGAGATCCCGACTCCAGCGATGTTGTGGCTGCCTCACTGCCCCTGGCCAAACAGCCAGGAATCTTCTGGAAACAATTCTCATTTTTCCAAGTTACGTGCAGGCTCCAGCTGTCCCGGCGGAGCCAACTTGCGATCTGTCTTCAAAGCCGAGGCTGCCCAGCTGCCCAGCTGGGGCCAGAGAACAGCGGTGTTCTGCCTCAAGGAACTGAACAATGTCCTTCAGGCAACAGTGATGCAGAGATTTAATTTCCCACCCGGAAAATAGTGTGGCTCCACGGTCCCAGCTGGGAAGCTTTAGACCATGTCCGTGTGGACATAGAGAACATTGTCATAGATCCAGAGCCCACGTGACGACACAAGACCACAGCAGGGGACTGGGGTGAGCGTGTGGAACAGGGGTTCTGGTTTAGGTGGGGTGGAGAGACTCCAGGTACAGTGGACTGGCTGGCCAGTACTAACTGAGCTTCCCAAATCCCCTGCCATCTGTCATTCCCTGGTGGAAACCCCCTGTCCTTCCTGGGGCGTGTTTCAACCTCACCACCCCTCTCCAGCCTCCTTTCGCACTCCTCAGATGACATCACCCCCTCCCAGGGAAACAAAGGCCTCCAGGTAGGACTACCTCTACAGCTTGCTATGTCCAATTCACTCACGTCTCTGCCGCCTGGGACGGCCCAGTTTACCATCGTTTGGATTGGGCGATTCTCTTGGCGAGCCTTGTCTCTGCCATCCTGCGTGTGTAGCCTTCCTCACCACACGGCAGCAGCTATGCTTCTCATACCTCTATCGCTCTAGCTTCTCTTCCAGGACAGGCACCAAGCATCATGCACATTTTCATTTTCCAAACTTAGCAATAGCTAGCACTCTGTAGATGATCAACAATTTTTCACTGATAACATAAGACAGTGAGTGATGCGATTCTGATTTCACTTCTCTCTTTTTGGACCATATAATAATGTCTCTACTTATCAAGGCCTGGGTGGTGAATGTACAATTAATTTTTAAAAAATCTAATTAATGCAATTTAAGTTACATTTTATAGAACTTATGTCACTTGCTACTCTTCAAAAAAGAACTTGTCATCTGATAAAAGTGACATCTTCACTTCAAATGGTTTGTTTAATGAGACCAACTATTTGTAATTCTCTCAGGGCCACAGGTACAATTGTCAGCCTTGACTGACCTCAAATGACCATTCAACATTTACATAATCCTGATATTTGATCTTTTTGCCACCTACCTGGCCAAGCTATGCTGTCACCGGCGGGGAACAAGAGCAGACAAATGCAAACTTTATGATGATCATTACTCCCACATTAAGTATTTGAACTGATGAAATTTGACAGGTCAGCTCTCCCATTTTGATACGAACTTCTGTTTCTGCAAATTCGGCTTTAGGTCTCTCTTACTCCATGGTGACACTGAAAAACAACACTAACTCTTAATTTTCTAAGTAGCTATGTGTGCCTTATTACAGAATGCTATTGGTTTAGGTAGGAATGGTTGTCCTCATTTTCTGGATGAAATTGCTGAGGCTTGTTGGTTTGCTCAGTTGACAAATGAAGGGTGTGCATCTCGATTTTCTATCTTACCTCTGCTTATTCAAGGTTTTTTCATACAGCTGGAATCTCAAGCAAGTGAGCCAGTGTATTAATCTTTCAGTCCAAATCTGGAAAGGAGAACAAGGCAAAGGAGAAAAAGAAAATAACTTTGGTGCAGAGGCCATCTGAAATTAACTCCCTAGGGGAAGTGCTTGCCAAACCAAGACTCCTGGATGCAGGAGGTTCACACCGAGTCCCACTCCATCCCAGATATCACTGAAAGAGAAATAACAAATGAGAGGTTGGGAATTCTCTGAGAGGGATTTATAGAACAAAAAGGTGTGGTGAGTTTTCTTCTCTTTCCCTTAATATAAAAACAATAACCATTAAACCGTTAAGTGCTTCAGAATGTGGCAGAATCAACTATTGCTCCTGATCGGTCTAATACGGTAGCCTTTCCTCACATGTGATGCTTGACAATAAAATTTAAATAAGATAAAACATCTCTCTGTCGTATTGTCTATACTTTCTGAACTTAATAACTAAATGCTCTTCATAAACATTCTTTCCCCACAAAAATTCACTTTATAAATGATGTTCTAGAACCAAAAGTTAGTCTCTGTGGAATTCTGGAAAATTTAGATATAAAAAGTTCAATTCCAAATTAGAAAAAAAAAAACCCTTATAGATCCCAAAGAAAATGCATGGATGAGTATCTTAGTTACTTTTCATCGCTGTGACTCAATTCCCAACATGCACAACTTTAGGGAGAGAAGATTTATTTTAGCTCACAGTTTCAGAAGGTCGCAGCCCATTTACGGGTGTGTGCCTGGAAAATGGTGGAATCACATGGTGGGGGTCACAGCTCGAGCCAGAGCCAGAGCTGTCGCTCCAGAGATGGAGATCCTCACAGTAGCACGGCAGAATTGAGACAATTTTAGGAGGAAGGGCAAAACCAGCACACCTTCTCCAGGTCAATCCCCAAGCATCCTCCCCTTCCAGCCAGGCCCCACCTCCCAACCATACACAGTATCCATGGGAACATGAGGCTTTTGGGGGACACTCCAGCTCCAGACCACGACAGTAAGACATCCTCACTAGCTTTGGATATACTGGTCCTATGAAAGTCATGTGACAGCTTTCCTTTGTTCTTCAGAGCTGTGCAGAAGCATGGCACATAGTGACCAACCTACACAGTATTTATTTTACTCATAGGCTTGGTGATGTATTCTTTTCTTCTTCATTTTCTTGGAAATATATTTGACTGCTAAGAAAAATGGAACATTGTTCAGTCTTAATGCATTTGGCTCACACCTTTAATTTCATTTCTGATAATAAACATATTGAATAAATTATAATAATATTAACTTACCTTCTTGAAATAAGTGGCAAATAACTGCAGAAGCTGGCTGCTCAAGTCTCACAAATAAAGCTTGGCTTCTGACAGCTGAGATATTCTGTAAGACAACGCAAAGTTTGGAGCGGATCACAAACAGTACTGTATTTTCAGGATCTCTTTTGTAAGTCCTTGTCTGATGAAATTCTACTTAGTCATGTATTTATTTATTTATTTCATTCTTTATGGTGCTGAAGAAAGAGCTAAGAGCTAAGATCCTCATGCTGAGCTATAGCTTTAGCCTATTTTGATTTTTGATTTTGAGACAAGAACTTGCTAAATCACTGTGTTGCCCAAACTGAGCTCAAAATTGCATACCTTCTTACTGAAGATCCCAGAGTACAGGGATTCCAGGCCGCGTCACTGGGCCCATTTCATGGATGAGATCTGAGGTACAGGAGCTCACCAGAGCGTCTTCCCAAATCTTGTGGAGATTCTGTGCTGCCTGCCCAAGTCTTCCCCAAAGACCCTGCACCGGCTGCACATGCTGCGCGTTCTCTCTGGCCACCTTGGTCACCTCCCTTCCACGTGTCCTTATCTCAGTCTGTGCTCACTGGTAGAATTTACCACTGAAATTGCTTCCAATAAAATCTGAGTTTTAAGAGGTCTAGCTTTAATTTTCTTATTCTATATCATTCTCCTTAGAACCATAACTCCAGCACTATCTGATCCATTAGATCATGAGGACGTGAGTCCGATGATGGCATCATTCTTTATCCAAAGAAGAAGGAGGAGGAGGAGGAGGAGAGGGAGAGGAGGAGGAGGAGGAGGAGGAGGAGGAGGCAGTGGTGGCCCAGGAATGGCTCTTAATGGCACAGAACATTATTATCATATGGCTCTGAACTTAGTCTCAGCATTCCTTTCTCTAAAATCCCAAACCAAAGAATGCCCATGCAAGTGTGTGGTTAAAGGTTGCTGTCTACAGGGCAGCAAAGGACTCAGCAGACAACACGTTCTGGTGGCACCGGGCTGTTAGACTTTCCAGCCTCCGGAGTTTAGACAAATCCTTTTCTGTTACTCAAGTCAACAGTCCATAGCTTTGTGACGGCTGCCTGTGCAGAGGAGGAGAGGGCCTCAGGAGGTACCATCTGAGCATGCAAGTCAAGCCAGGCAGTAACGACGGTGCACACAGCGGCAGGCTCTCCAACCCCAACCCCAGCCCCGGCCAGTCACCTGGGGCTGCAGCGCCGTCCCTCACGTTGCCTGCAGCAGCCCCTCAGTGATTTGTCGCTTTTAGTGATAATGAAATATCTTAGGCCTTGTTTGAAAACATGTGACACTTCCCTTCCTCTTAAGTGTCCGCCTTCTGTCCCTACACCTGAGGGTCTTATTGAATGAGTCTATCACTTCTTAAACATCTTAGCTGTGTAGTTACGAGAAGGCCTACAATCGCCTTAACAAGCCTGGGTCATAGACAGGGAGTTCTGGATCATTCAAGCTCCTTCCTGTAGGCAAGGACATCCAAAAATCTTTTCATCCAATCACACTGACTCTCAGTTTTCGTTGTGCTTCTCTCTGAGCTTCTAACAAACTCCAGAAGATAATTCTGGTCTATATCAAAGCATCTTCTTCCTTGGCTCAAGTACACAGACAAATACAAGACAACATGTAAGGTGCTTAAAGTACTATTTTATTCTCTTACACACCGTTCTGTGTTCAGAAGGAAAAACAGAAGCCACAATTGT
Source organism: Ctenodactylus gundi (assembly GCA_004027205.1). Taxonomy (NCBI): domain Eukaryota; kingdom Metazoa; phylum Chordata; class Mammalia; order Rodentia; family Ctenodactylidae; genus Ctenodactylus; species Ctenodactylus gundi. Next base: position 43,146 of record PVKB01002595.1, on the reverse strand, counting down.
GACCCTGCAATTGTGAGAATCTGCTTAGATTCTGGATACCTGCACTCTTCTCACAGAAGAAAACGGAAATGCTTTTTTCTCATCAATATTAATGTTTTCTAAGTGGCCTGTGGCATACGTCTTTAAACACAGCAATTATATTCAAAATATACCTGCCTTTTTTCACTAGGTCATGTCCCTCTATGTCTTCTGGATGAATTGCTGTCCTCAGTGGTATAACTTGACTGTGAAGGCAAAATCCGGCCTGAAATTCTTGGATTGTGTCTCCTGCAGAGTTTCCTTGATCCTTAAAAAGTACACATTAAAATGTTTTAAATTTAGACTTAGGGGAAATTTTAGACTTTTAATTCTATATTGCTTTTTTCCTACTAGTACTGCCTGTCTCCAATCACTCTTATTTCTCTAACTTGAAATATTCCCCGTGCTCCATCCTGGACTTGAGGTAGGGGCAGGCAGGCTTAGACATGCTGGGGGATTTCCAGTCCTCATAAAGATTTATTTGTCCTGCTGGGGATCCACCCCAGCTCCTTAAACATGGTGGCAGGGCCAGCCTTCTAACACTCTCAGAGTGTTTAGAATGTTTTTGAGTCTGGTCCAGTGGCACCAGCCTGTCATTCCAGCAGGCTGGGAGGCTGAGACACGAAGATCTGAAGTTTGAGCTCAGTCTTGACAATTCCATGATGTGCAAGATATTATCTCAAAATCAAGAATGAAACATAGGCTGGGAATACAGCTTAATGTCAGGGACCTGGAATCTATTCCCACAATAATAAAAATCATAGTAATAATAATGATTTTGCTTTTATTGTTTCACCTTCAGATCTACTTTCTATCTCATTATGGTATGAATTTTTAAATATGTCAGTCAGATCGTCCTATTCCTCTTCCTAAACGGTCTTCAATGAATTCTTATTGACATTTTAGGGAATCTCAAATCACTTACCACGATAAATAAGGACCCTGCAGACACTCCCATCGGAACTCCTGCCCCTCTCTCATCCCCCTGCTGAGTGGCCGCTGCTATCACTATATAACCTTTAGGAGAAGGTTGTTGATGGCGACTGGGTAGGGCAGTGGAGGCCCGTGGATGGGAAGGCTATGGAGGCCTTCTCTGATGATAGGTATGGCGAACGGATCCTTTTGATTAAAAGGAGAGCACAATGTGTATGTCACTGGAAAGAGAAGGCCAGCCAAAAGGGCAAGAGCAAAGCCCCTGTGGTACAGCATGCTTAGAACTCTTTAGGAAAATCTTGGGGTTGGCGATGAACAGGCAGAGAAAGGATCACAGGGAGGTGGTGGGATGAAGCCAGATAGAATAGAAACATACGATGGAAGAATTGTTTTCAAGGAGATAGATGACCATAAATAGATCAGCCGAATAAGTGATTTAAGAAACAAATTTTGAATTAAGAAATAAGAAAAGGAAACTGAGTCTGGGGGTTAAAAGAGTAGCAGCTCATGTTCTCTCTGTCACCTGGGCTAGCCCCTGTGTACAGGTTTTCTGGAACTGCAGACATTGTTGCTCCAAAAGCTGTCACACAGCTGAGCTGCCTGGATGGGAAGCAGGACATTGGGAACACTGTGAGAGGGTAGCTTGGGCACAGCCACGTCCAACATTCTCACAAAACAGAGCTTATCGCCTTACATTGGGATCTTCCCAGCTTAGCTTTACATTTCTCATGCCTGGACTTACCATCTTGAGGATCAGTAGCTGTGGGGACGGCCCTTCTTGTGGGCGTGCTTGGGGTGAATGGCAACAGAGCCCATAAGGATTATATTTTCCAGGACCTGATCTCTCAGCATCCCTTCATCAGCCTGGAGCGTCCTCATCTCACGGCTCCTGGCTGGCTCCTTGCCTCCCAAGACAGATGAGGGAATAATGTGAAGATTGTTACTTGTCAATCAGGGACACAGGACTGCTAACCCCATTCAAAATATTTGTCATTGTCGTGAGTCACTATCTCACCAGCTGAAGACTTTATTTTATTTTTCACTCTTGAGAATAGAAAATAAATAAAGAGACTATAAGGAACTGTGTCAGATACATCTTTCAAAGATTCTGCCAAGATCTGTCAACCTAAGCCTCTAAATAACCAATGACAAATGTCGTGTTGACATATTTCTCTATTTCCCAGTGAGTAATTAACAGGAAACGTCAGGGAAGGCTGGAGTAACAGTTATGCCAAACAAATGAAAACCTTCTTCCAACTCATTTCAAAGCATCCGTAACCTCTTCATAATAGACACTTGTGAAACAAAGAAAACTGTGCAAAATTATCAGGAAGCTGGATTCTTTCTAGGCAAAGTGGAATTTTCTTTTTCTTATCCTTGCCAGTGTGAAAATAAACAGTGAGAAAACTAAGGCTGAAGACAGCTGATAAATGGACTCTGATCTTTCTGAGGTAGAAGAGAGAATAGAATAGAAATTTAGCAGCTCCTCCAGTGCAGGGGGTGGGGGTGGGGAGGGGTGGGGGGTGTCACAGGGTCATATCCTGACACCACCACGTTTGTGGTGACTTTGAGCTCTTGGGTTCACCATGTCTCTGTTCATTTGTCAAGCAGGGAGCAGGCCCCAGTTCGCAAGCCTGGTGGAGGTTGGAGTCACGTATCCAAACCTTCCGAATAACAGATCACCCTTGTTTTGGGACACCATGGAGAAGACTCATGATTGGATGAGAACAGTGATGAAGGATTCTGCTTGGTGACTCCCATAGTGTCACAGAGCAGGCATCCACAAATGGAATTCCCTCACTCGTTTTTATTTATGAGTGCTCTTCTGCTCCCAACCACAGCTGAGTGGTTGTCATGGAGACTATATGCTTTGAAAATCTTAAAAATATTTGCCATCTGGTCCTTTATAAAGAGTGTTTCCTGATTCCTTCTCTGTAGTGTCTTAAATGTTCTTGCACGTATCTGTACTTTAGCGATGGGCCAAGGGTAAAGTTGGGGACCAGAAAAGCTACAGCCACATCAGTAATCAGATAGGTGGCTTGCTCTGGAAGATAGACCTGATTTAGGATCTTGGCGATAAAACATGTGAAGGGGTGATGATACTGTCCTATTAACAATAATTTATAAATAGCAAGGGGGGATTTATGAGAATCCAAGCTTCCTAACTAGGAAAGCATGGGTGAATGTTTAGAGACTGCTGTGCTTGCAAAAAGAGTCTTCTTCCCCATTCAAATCAGATTCTCATCTCCATTGTGGATTAAACATTTATGAGTTACATTTATTGGATCTGGAATAAGATTTTCATTTGCTGATACAAATACTTCGCTGGCCAAGGGCTCTTTTGGATTGATGCATTTTGCGTGCTTCAGAGTTGTACCCCGCTCTTTGCTGGCACCCACGAAGACTACATTCGCTTGGGGTACACGTGGGGTGGGGTGAAGGCTAAGAGCATCTTCAGATCCAAAAGAGTGATGGCATTTATAAAATCCTGATGTAAACTAGAATGCCTAGGTCGATGTGAATCAAGTGACTTAGACTGTCTGTTTGATGAAATGTCTATTCCTTTCTGATATAATTCAGGTCTAAAACTAGAGCTTTGATAGTCATTTTTGTAGTGATATTTTTTATTCCAGCAAATGCAGAAAAAAATGGTGTCCTTTTTTCTCAGTTCGATGGAATGGCTCACAAAAATGAGTACGTTTCAGAGTTTGTCTAGTGGAGCTCATGTCTTTTCAATAGGGCAAGAAAAGCTCAGAGCTGAACAAGAAAGCTGACTCGATGTGGGTAGTGAGACCGGAAGCCAGGGATCTGCTTGTGCAGACATACTTGCTTCTTGGCCTGGCCAGTGATTGTGGCTGATTTAGAACTGAATTGATGAGTCAGATAAACGATGGGATCATAGAGTCCCTAAGGCTGAGACTGAGCAGTTTCACACATACTACATATCGGTTGAAAGCACGGGTTTGGGATTGTTGAGCAGATCTGCATTCAAGTCTAATGTAATGGTTCAGATGCTTAGGAACGTCGGACATTCATGGATTTCTCACCTAAAATCCATGATAGTGTCTCTAGATGTCTCTCTTATGGTAGTTAGGATGCTTGGATAGCTAATGTGCTCAGAGTCCTCGGCACATTGCACGGTACACAGGAGAGTAACCCATGACAGTTAGAATAAAGAAAAATTAAATAAAAACACCAAAGTAAATTGATTTTTCATTGTCACAGTAGAGCAGATTTTTGCCATAGAGTTAGGGGTTAGCATCTCGATTGGGACAATAAGTAGCAAAATGTGCCCCCCGCCCCTTACTAGTAGGAGCAGTGGAAGTTATTACACAATATCTCTGAGAATAAAATTTAGGGCAGAAAAGCAGTGAGAGACCAAAGATCCGTAAGACATAGCTGGAGGAGGGGCAGTGTCATCTGGATCAGAAAGCCTTGGCACTGACAGGTGAACAACAGAGATGGTCTGATTTAATGCTGGAACCAACATCGGAGTGAGAGCTGCTCGCTTCTAAGTTTCAATAGTTGTGGGTGATTGAGGAGAATCGACTCAAGTAATAGAAAATAGGAGAAATCAAACCTGAATCAATAAGAAAGCTTCTCTATTTTCATAAAAAAAACTCAAAAAATCCTTACAATTCATTTTATCCATGTAACAAATATTTATATTGGATAACCTGGCTGACTCAGAAAATAAGCAAGTACTAGTTGAATAGATTATAAGTAGGTGCTGGTGAAATTAACAAATGAATACAATTAATATTAATAATATTATTTATGTGCTGGACACTTGTGGACCAAAACGATGTTATCTTTCTAAATAGGATGTTCATGACTTAGCGGCTATTGTGATTTGGATCAGAAAGGTCCATCAAAAGTCTCGCGTTCCCAAGATCTCGCGCATTACCAATTAAAGGGTGCTTGTTCTGTGAACAGTAGCCAGGGCTACCTATAGGGCCAAAGAGGGAAGTGTTTGCCAGAGTTCAGCTTTCAGAAGTTCAGCAATCCTGGCACTCAGAAGCTGCTGCAGCAATAGCACGAGGGGGCCAGGCTACTGTTGAAGCCAGGGACAGATCTTGGCAAAATCCACACAATTCTGGCTTTATAGGCTTCCAGAGTGCAACAGTTGAAGAGGCTACCACCCAGATTTCAGAGGAAGGCCTCGGAGGCCAGGATATGTGCACTTGGGAAGACATTGTGTGAAGTTTTCAAGGAGAAGCCTAAAGTGGAGACCCCATGTTCTTCCACGGCTGCCCACCAACCCTGAGTGGATTGTGACCTTTGGAAACTGCAAGCTAAAATAAAATTTTCCTCCCTTCATTTGTGCATGTTGGGTATTCCATCACAGCAGTGAAAAAGTAGTCAAGATAGTGGCTGCGCCATTATTGTAGTGAAACTTAACAGGCAACAATCGCATAATACATTTATTTTAGGAACATACTATGAGTTTTTGGTATCTTCAGAATATTTAATTTGGTCTTCAAAATATCCCCATTAAAGAAGTATTTCTCAATTATAGGCTAAAAAACAAGCTTAATGAATCAATGTTATCATTAATCTCAGGTTTTGAAGCTAACACAGACAAGAAACGTTACCTAGTTAGCATTTGAATTTTCTCACTGTGCCCAGGAAGTGCATGTCACTGCGATCTACTTGTCTCTTAGTTCAAAGGCGTCCACTACATCAGTAGACTTTCTGGGCTCAAAAGCTGCTGCACTCTGGCTGGAAAGAGTTTGCCCGTTGCTCTGATCTGGGCGTATTCTTGGCTTAGATGAGCACTCGTGAGTCTCAGACCTTAGATTTCTCCTCCATTCCTGCCAAGCAAAGGTAAGAAAGTCATGGAGGCCAGTTTTCCCCTGAACAGAGCAATTTGAAGATTGCCTTTAAGATTCTCAGAACTTGCATCTTTTCAACTTAGAGTGATGATGTCTTTTACGATGGGTCACAGTGCCCATATACTTACTGAAACATAACATTGCATCTTTCTATGAGAATATTCCGAGATGAAATTTACATCATTTAAATAAATGGACTTCAAGCAAAGCAGATCAGCTTGCACAGTATGAGTGGGCCTCATCCAATCAGTTGAAGGCTTTAGTGGAACAAAAGTTTAGCCTCCCCCACGCAGGAACCAATTGTAACCGTGGACAAATGTTTTGCCTTGAACTGCAGCTGTGGCTCTTACCGATTCTTCAGTGTACTGGCCCACCTCACAAACCTGAGATGTTTTTCAATGTCCATAGTCACATGGTGATGCCTCAAAAAAAAAAAATCTTTGTTTGTGTAGTGGTTAAGCTTGATTATATTACCTGGTTAACTCAGGTGCTGGTTGGGAGACTAGAGGAGTAGTGAATTACACTTCTCCATATATCTGACATATCTGAGAAGATCAGCATGAAGGAGCCGTATTGTGCTCCTTATGCAGTTCTTTTCCGGCATCCCTTCTCCTCTGGCACTTTTCTCCAACTATGCTCTTCAACCACCATGAACCAAATAACGTTACTGACATAGAACAGAGCAACTTGTATGAGATTATGTAGAATACTATCAAGAAAACCAATTTGGAGGAAGAGAGAAGGAGATGGACAGACAAATGCACTCCTACACATATAAATCTTGAGGTTGTTATGTTTGTAGATTAAAAACTCATGATTGAGTCACCGATAAGGTTTTTTGCAAGGGGGTGCACATTTTCTAGGATATAATGGCTTGTTCTCAGGCCAGAATTTCACCATATTTTCAAAGATAGCACCACTGAAAGAACTGTAGTGACGAGTGGAATGCGATAGCTTAGATCAATGTGTCTCTAAAGGGTATGATCTGCTGAACAAAGGCTTGGCAGGAGGAGTAGCTGATTCAAAATACCCACTGCCTTGCTTCTCCGTGTGCAGGTGGTGGGTGTTTGAGTTGACGTAGGTCCCTTCAACACAGCAGCACTGCACATCTTGGGACAAGGACCCACAAAGCCATAGGAGACATTGTTGGATTCTAAAAACCTGATCGTGTAGGCTGCATGGACAGATTTTCTGACCCAATGAGCAAGCCTAGTTCAATTTAAGAATCAAACAAGAGAATCAAGTCCTGTAGTGAAGGACTAATCGAGTGTTTTTAGGAGACAAAAACTGAGACAGGGTATATATAGCTATATATCTATCTATATATCTATATCTGTATCTATCATCTATCTATCTATCTATCTATCTATCTGCCTATTGTCTTGGCTCAGGCAAATGTGGACTGAGGCAGGAGAACTGAGGCCCTAGATTTCAAATTAATACACAATTAACACACTTAGAAGATTAGCTTGAAAGATGCAAAAATCAAGAGAGCTTAAGTCCTAATGGATGCAAACTTTTATTCCTGGAACCTCTGAGGCCTTCTGTCACCTAAGGTCTGCTGCAGAAGGAGTAGCCTAGGGGCTAACCAAACAGGGCTCATGTCCACTCCCCACCCCTGAGAAATGGTACCCATAGATTTGGGGTCTCTCTCATATCAAATACTCATAAAGGAACAGAATTTTTCAAATGCTACCATTACCACCTGCTCCTGATATTACTCACAGAGATAAATTCTTTCTGTGTGTGTCTCAGTAAGGCAGATAAAAAAGAACGTGGTTCAGAGAATTGTAATCCTTGCTGACCTCACAATCAATAGCTATATGCAGCAGCAGATCAATCTTTTGAAGATGAGAAATTAGAAGAAAAAAAAAGAAGAAGAAAACCCTTAGGATTCAAATTCCATTTTCCCAGTGCTTCTTACGGTGTGGATGTCATTTTGTTTCTTTGGTTTAGTAATCTATCAAATCCTAATTTGGAGGCATAACTTCTATCGTCCATCCCGCAAATCACTTCGGGGGAGACTGCAAATTCTTCAGAACTAAATTACATAACTGGGAAATAACCCAACACTCCGCTACGCTTGCCTCGATTTGAAGATATGAAAAGCGAAAACCATAGGGGAGGAGATGTCCGTCGGATGCCAACCTCAAGTCCTCTGACCTGACATTCAGTGCCTTGGGGCTGGGCAAGGCACGTGCACATGGCGCTGAGGTGGGGACAGGGAGCAGCCGGGAAACCTTAGAGTGACCTCGTGATTCTCGTCTATTTTCCTCCACAAAGGCACAAAGAAATTACAGAGGTTTCTGAGATGTTAAAATATGTTTTAAAAATTTGGCATCCCTGTGGCCTACGGAGTCTACTCTTAACAATGTTTGGGTTGACTACTCCTTTCCAAAGGGCTGATGTACTCAGAGGACCAGTAGCTGCTCCCGTGATATCTCAATGCAGGTACTGGTGGCTCTCAGGAGACCTTTGATGGCAATGACGAAGATGCTCTTTTATGTGGCAAGCAAAGTAGGTCCCTACTCTTCCCCCTGGCTCAGATGAACCCACTTGGCTCAAGCTTCATGTAGCCAGTTGAGTTGAAAGGTATCATTTTTAACATGGTTCTGCATGATCCAACCTTTTCTAAATATACACCTAAGTACAGTAGCAGCTATTGCCACAGGAGGGCCCACTCTGCTGAGGAGCCATCTCAAGGACACCACGGAAACCCTGCACTGTGCTGCTGTGTTGCTAAGAGGCTCATGGCCTGGCTTAAGAACATGTCTACCGTTTGGGGATTTTACTTTTTCTCACAACAGAAATGAAAATTAGAGGTGGGAGGAATGAAAGTGCACTCATCTCCTAGGAAAATGTCAGAACAACATGTTATTATTATTATTTTTTAAAATCAGTCCTGAACATTCAACCTTGGACCTTTGCACTGAACTACATCTCTTATTTGTTTGTTTGTTTTGAGATAAGGTCTCATGATGTCCCTAAGCTACCTAGGCTAGGCTTGAACTTGTGATCTGCCCACTTCAGCCTCCCAGAGTGTGGTGACAATGGACAGTAGTCCCGGGAGAAACAGACAAGCAGGGCACAGCCATCGGCATCCCCTTTGCTGTCACCGACCTCCGGGTTAATCTGTGTATGTCCCACACTTACCTTTATCTGCCTCCTTACACTGGGTTCCTTTCTTGTGGAAAGAGTAGGAGGCAAGGGGACTGGATGAGAGAGAGGAGACAGCTGTTTGTGGGGACGAGCCCTTCCTGAACATCAGCACAAACCTAGGGATTATGTCATAACAGACATAAAACAGCCTTGGAAACATTTAAAAGAAAAAAAATAGTTTTAATTATCTCTATGCTCGGAATTTTGATTCATATATTTTATTTACTTTTCGAAGATATCATTCTTCTCCTTTTCTGGCCTCTTGCTGTTATTGGCCCATGTTGTCACCACCATTATTGCTACCCTAATAAAGGTAATGTGATTGTATTTTTCCCCGTTGATCTTGTGATTTCTGTCATTAATTTCAAATACCTGGATTGATGTGACTCCAGTTGGTTCTGTCACTGTGATTCTCCTCTAAATATGTTTAGGAAGCCTCTGGAGTGAATGAGCCAGCGTCTTTTTCATCAGCTCATGAACATCTCTGTCCCTTGTCTCTCCACATTGGGTTTCCTGACAATCTTTGCTCTGCGGGCACCACAGCACTCAGCTGTGTCCCTTGCTTCTCTTGTATTTTTATCTTTCTGGCCCCTTAATTTAGTTAATTTTTATGTATCTTTCCTGGCCATTTTATAATGAGTTTTTAGCTTAGTTGTCGCAGCTTTTGAGTACAAGCTATCGATTGGAATATTCTACAAAAAAGTTCATGTCACTGTCTCATTTTTAACAGCCATTGCTACGTCCTTCTATTAAGTGGACAATACATAGATCTGATTGACCACCTTCTCCCCATTTCTGTCTCTCTCACCCGTAACTCTCAGGTGTGCTTTTCGGAGCTCATGACCATAGCCGCTCCTGCTATGAACATCTTTGCTCAGAAGATGGTACTCAGTGGAGGCACGCTAACCTCAACCCATCAGTCACATTGCACTGGGTCTTAACAATCTGCATGGCTTGGCCCATGTTTGAGAATGAGCCTCGTGGTGAAGCAATCCGCAAGACCAATGCTCTACACTAGAAAATACCCACCTGTGTGCAGGGACTCTGTTTCTTGCTCTACCTATGATTTCCAGGTGTCACAACCTTGATGTTGCCGAGTGCGAGCACATACCTGTTCTCTTATTTTCTTTCTTCTTTCTCTTAGTGTGCTACTTTGAAAGGATTCTTCCTAAGTGCATAGAACTTTTTCTTCTCTATGTCCTAACTGTGGAAATTCTGAATATATATATGTCTTTGCCTTGCACTGTATATAGCAGGAAGATAACTTGATTTCTCTCAGAGCAGAGGCGCAATCTTCTGTCTTGCACAGATAGATGATGACCTGCTCAGGAGTTGACTTGATCTGGAGTCCACTGCAGGTCTAGGCAGTCTGAACTTTCTTCCCTCTTTTGGTGACGTATATGGGGAAAGGCTGCTCTGTGTTTTCTTTTCTGTAGTGTGGAGTTGAACTCCTATTCTTGCTTCTCACACGGGGCTGTGGGTCTGCAGAAGACTTGCCCTTGCTGATGACCCACTGCCTTCACGGGAACTCCCCTTTCAGTCTGAAAAAAATACTGCAGTTTCATAGTTTTAAATTTATCTCTCTATTCTTCTGCTTTGTCTAGGTTTGAATTCTAACAAAGTTCTGAAAGGTCAAGTCTGAAAGACTGCAGGTCCCCTCTGAAGTGAGCCTTCCTTCTCCACAATATCTGCATTCCAGCTCGGCCTGCAGTTGGCTTTGCCCGTGTAGGACACGGTGGTGGTGGTGGTGGGTCCCTTGACTCCAGCTGGCCATGTCAGCACACAGCTCCATCATGACCTCTATTAGTTGGTCTTTCCCACATGCAGCCATCTGCCAACTGCACAACCAACGGTCACCGCATGCTCAAAATCAGCACATGTCACTCTAAAAAACACAGTGAGTGGTCTCAGCTCACCTAAACAGACCACTTCCACTGAGGATGTTTTTATTCACATAGCTTTGCTCCCATACTTGTCACCTACTCAGGACAGTCCAACTGTATGAATCTCAATCCCAATTCATGAATTTATGAGCACTAAATTTCTGCACAAAGTACTTATAAGCATCTGTTTCTCATATATAAAATGAAGTTGGCATTTGATTAAATGCCTGACCTCCACGGAGAAAGTACAAGATAATGTTTTGTTACTCCATGCCTGCAGATTTTCATCTTTCTCTCAGAGGGTTTCTGACCTTTTATCAATTCAATAGTGACCTGTCTTAGTGTTTTTCTTCTTGTAAAAATTTTATTTATGTCACCTGCTGTATTGAAATGGAAGATTCTGAACTTCTGGGCATGATGTTTATAGTGTGGAAAGTATGGAATCTCACTAAGAGGCAAAGGTGTGGAGCACAAGCATCTCACCAACTGAGAGTGTAGCACTCCACCTGGAACAGCAGCTTGCTAGTCGTTCAAGGGGAAGTCAAGGTCAAAACAAAGCAAAGACATGCATCCGAAGCCACTTCCCAACCCTTTCCACCACTCGTTACTTTGTGTAGATTTACTAAGTGCAGGTAATTTAAGAGGGAAGAGCCAAGAGAACCATTATGCAATACAGAGGTTCAGGAGCACCTCAGGAAAGCTGTCAACAGCCACTTGAATGGGTCATGAGAGTGCTGAGTGTAAAATCTGGTCTCAAAGGAAAGAGGCTTGGGGAGTATACGGACTAGCACGTTTTGTCAGAAGACCGAAAGCAAGAAAGAGACTTTGGACTAGGTAGGATGAGAAGACAAGGACTAGTCAGAAGAGGGAGAAATTAAACAAAGCAGGAAAAAAAATGAATGTGGAAGAGGTAAAAAACCAAGGACAGGGGAACAGGTGGAGAGCCAGAAATGACCAACACGAAGAACCGTGACGCAAGAGAGAGAGCAGGAGCGACAGAGGGAAAAGCGGCCACGATGTACGCGGATGCCCTGATTTCTCAGGCATTTATACTAATGAAAGAATAATTTTGATAAAGAAAGCAGAGAGAAAGCTTTGTGTGTTGTGTGTGTGTGTGTGTGTGTGTGTACTCGTATGTGTGCATGCTCACACAGGTGTAGAAACTGTGAGAGGAAAAGAGAAAATCTAAATCAAGCAGGGATGCATGGGGAGCTGAGATAACTCAGGAAATAAATGAGATAAGACCAGAAGGAAAAACACAGGAGAATATAATCAAATGCGTTTTATTCAATGAAACCATTATAATGGGCTGGGCACCCTACCCTGAGATTTCATGAGAAAAGCATGCCCTGCGTTGACCACCTTCTGCATGTTGCAAAGCTTGCAAATGTCACCGGGGCCACGTGATAGAGGCGCACATCTATGCCTGGTCTGTGACCCTTAGTATGTCCCTTCCACTCTGCCAGGCTCAGAGACAGAACTCGCAGAAAGTGAAAAAGTGGGAGCTGTTACAGGGGTGACAGATGGAGACAAGGGACAGCACGGGGAGGGTTGTAAACCCGAGGCGCACGTTGTCAAGACTGGAAGTTATCTTACTCAAAAAAAGAAAAAAAGAAACCTTCAGGATTTCCGAGTTGATGCTCCCTGTGTGGGACGGTCTCCAAAGCAAACACACTATGTCTTAAGTTACTCTGATTTAGGAGTGTGGACACCTAACTGACTCAAACAAGTCTGAGCTACAGTTTTGGCTTTGCAGCTATAGTTCAATGTCAGCTTGAATCAAAAGGCTGCCGAGCAAGCTGGCCTGGCTTTCTGGCTGCCACTTACAGAAGGTTAAGCTGTGTGCGCCAGGGAAAAACCTCAATCAATATAAAAGGAGCAATTTACAGGACGATAAGAGAAGAAGTGCAGGTTAAACGCATGTCACACACATGTAAGGAAAACCTGCGTGGTGCTTGAGAGAAGCTGTAGGAGCTGCCCAGGAAGGTGCATCCAGGACGCCCCGTGCTGTTTCTGTGAGTCATCATCTATTCTGGGGTGTCGCTATGGCTTTCGAATCACCCCTGGTCCTGTAATCAGCCCCAATACACACATTGGTTCACTGAGCTTGACTTTGGTGTAATCGTTACCCAGATTGTTGTGTACACAATGGCAGTGACAGGTGGAAATCCTCAATGATGGAAGAGCTGCGAAAACAGTCCCAGTCCTCTGTGTCCCATCGCTCTTACTCCGACCACAGTCATGTCTTCTATGCCTCACTTATCACCCAGTGATTGTCCTGCCTTGGGTCCAGTCCACTGACCAGATAGAGGAGGCTGGGCCACTCACCCTATGGAGCACAAGACATTTCTGCTGTGGTCTTCTAGCTTGTTCTGGAAGTTACTTCACAATATTTCTTGTTTTACGACAAAATATCTATTCTCTTTCCCTTCTATCTTCCTTTTATACATTCGAAGCTCTAATTATATGTGCTTTCCATCGTGCTACCAGCTTCAGGATTGAGAAGCATTTGCTGCAGTGTGGAGTGAATGGTACGGGATAGAGCCTTAAAGGTGACCTTAGCATATTAGAATTGTTGCAGGTAGTTATTAACACAGCTAGAGAACCACAGAGGACACCTGTTGTCTGTCTCGTGTGAAGTTAGAAATTCTGTAGCAACAAGAATGCGTACACATATCCTGAGGCTCTTTAACCGGTACATTAATGGGCTTTTTCTACTTGCAGAGGTGGTTATGACTTGTGGCTACTGTGCCCTGAACTATGACAGGCGATTAAAGCACATGTATCATGGCAAAATCCACCTGCTACGAATCCTCTTCAAAATATTCCTCTTAACCTCATCCACACTATGTTGCATCGCTCTTACCACTTTCTGAAACAGTTTTGCAAGTTCTCTTCTGTAAGTGTCGTTGGCAACACTGGGATGTCTGCCTTGATGTCTTCATTGATTTAAAACATTTACCTTTTATGATCATTTAGACTTTGAGAAGGACACAGAAATAGCATGGTGACAGATCCGGTCGGTAAGATGGGTGAGGATATATCCTGCCTTTCTTCGGGTGGTGCTCAGCAACTGACTGATGGCAGTCTATGAAGAGCAAGAAGAGGAATTGCTGCAGAACATGACGAGACCAAGGAGACAAATGTCCTTGAAGTGTTTTGAGGGGCATGGAACCAACGTGCCTTTTACTGCAGTAAACACATTTTATTGAAATACACCCTATTTTTCTCCTCAGAGAGTACAGTGTGAAAAAAACTTAAAGTATAGGACAGGAACTTGGTTGTGACGGTCCTGTGTCCCTTTTACATGGCTGACCCACTTGAGAGAACAGAAAGAAAATAAGACCCCCTTCTGGAGGGGCTGATGGTCTCACTCGAGTACCCCTGGAAAACTCTCTAAGACTGTTGATTTCAAAGCGTAAGCCTTGGGGACATAAAAGTTGAGCCAGATAATTTGACAAAATTTCTTTAACTCTTAAAAGCCATCTTAGGATATTCTTTTTGTCATAAAACATAGAACATGGCCCCAAACTGAGAAATAGGGAGCTTCCTAAAATCTAATTAAGTCCATCACTGAATTAGAATTTCACTGGATAAGTCAGAGTTACTTACTTTCTTTAGGGTTCAGTGGGCTCTTTAGGGACAAAATCAACAGCGAATTGTTAAGCCAAGGCTGGTAGATGTTCATGCTTAGTTTACTCTTGAAAATTGTGTATATGTGTAAGTGTGTGTGTGGTTAGCCACAAAACATCAGTTATTGTCGAGGTAAACAATTTAGAAAATATTTCTGAAACACTTTTTGACACTTTTTTTTGATAAATGACAGGATTTGCCAGTAAGGAGCTTGTCATCCTAGAAAATCTTTGCATGGATGCGTTTGGCCCCTGCTCCCTTTGGGGCTGGTGTGTGCCTGCTCCCTGCCATTACCTTGCCCGGTGTTGGCATTCATTTTTAAGATCTACTTAGCCTCCTGAATTTGTAGCTGCTGAGATAACCTCTAGGATCTTTATCCACTTTAAAATTGTATGATTTTAAGCCTCAAACATGTTTCTTCCGTTGAGAAACATATTTTTTTAATCAATCGAGAAATTTACCTGGAATAGAAAGGTCTCTTGTGTACTTTCAAATAAAGAAAGCATGCACCGACTCCCCTTGGCATTAATTCTATTATCCCTGTTAATGTGACAGGTATGTAAAAGCGCCACTGAGAAATCATTACAAAGTATTTCTCTATCGCAGCTAAAGTTAAGAGGTCTGCTAATTGTTAATGCTAATAAAAGTAGCTGCGATACTTGGCTTTTAACATATAATTACATGACAGGAATCCTCTGCTTCATTGTCCTTGCAAAGCCCACGTAATCACCATATAACAAAATTAGAGGTGGAGGGGGCTTGGATGAAAAACCAAAGTTAACCACTCAGGAAGTAGGACCTGTCCAAGTTTTTTTTTTTTAAATCAATGTTTCAATGGATCCAGGAAGAAATTAGTCAGTGTTGAATTCACACTGTTCATAAAATCGCACAAAGAAAATGAAGTTTGTGCCCTGAAGTCACAGTAAAAGGAAGTTGCTATGGTGTGTAGACCTACAATCCCCCCGCTCCAATGACTCCCGTGTTTGGAAGATGCCTGTCTTGTGGAGGTGCTGAGCTCATCTTTCATCCCACGACGAGCTCAGAAGCTGAGCGCATTGCTAGGAGGTGAGGCCTGGTGGGAGGCGGAACACTGGGGTATGACCCGGAAAGGTGCTTATTGTCCCCAGCTCCTCCCCTTCCTCTCTGCTCCTTGGCTGCCATGAGATAAGTCCTTCTCCTGTGCCACGCCCTTGTTCCACGCCCTTCTTCCATGGAGCCAGTCAAAATGAGACTGCGAGCCAAAGTCAGCTTCTCCTGCTGTGTGTGGTGATCTTTGGGTGATTTGTCCCGGTGACAAGAAAGTAAGTAAGACAGATGCCTTGTTCGGAACCTTCACGTTTTCTGCCTATGAATGTGAAATTTTAAGTTAAGCCCAGCCAGAACAACTTAGTAAGACTTTGTCTCAAAATTAAAAGCAAAACAGTTCTGGGGATATAGCTCAGGGTGAAGGCCCAGGGTTCAGTCCCCACCAACACAAACCAAACCAGCACACAAACACATCGCTAGTTCTTCTTATTCAGAGAACTCATATAGGACGGTGTTGTTCTCTGAAACCGTGAACTAAAGTGAAACTTCTCTAATTTGTGCGTGCCAGGAATTTTGTCACAGTGAACTGGCATAAGAAGGACATGGTAGAAGAGAAGTGCTCAGCCATGGCACCCAGAAAGTAGAGCAAGTAGGCAGAACCAGAAACAGACACCCACCCTTCCAGGCCATGTACCCACTGGCTCAACTCCAACCGAGCCCTGCCTTCCTCTTAACAATCCATTCAGTTACTGAACTCCTTGGTGAATCTCTTCATTAATGAACACAGTCCCTCCATGTCTCAATCACTTCCCAGAACCCCCACTTCTGCATGCCCGAGACTTTGGGGGAAGAGTTAAGACCTAACTGATAACAATTTTTCCATTTCATGTCTGTAAGGAAGACAAACAGCCTTGTTTTGTTTATTTTTGTTTGTTTATTTTAACGTTCCAAGGAACACTTTGCTTTGTGTTAGTCAGGGAGGTAGAAGGAGAGGATGATGACATGACGGGCGAGGGCAGGTGTCAGTGCTGACTTTCCATTTACCCCCTGTGTCCCACAGTCATGTTTTTGGCTTCTGTCTGTGGGAATTTTTAAAAGAACTTCCCATCTCCAACTTTTGGAAGTCTTTTGCTTTATTGACAACTTCTCCTTTTATGACCTGTGAGTTATGTATGAAAAATCTTATCAAATCAATTCTTATATCTGTAAGTACTTTCCAATCCTCTTGACTGAGCCCTGTGAACAACTGGGCATTACTTCTCTCCCATTCTCCTTAGCAAATTTCCTCAGAGGGGTTGGCCGTGCAGTGCCACTCCAGCAGTATTTACATGTGAGAGGTCCGGAAGCCCCACTTTTTAGATTTACAGCATGATGTCTGATGATCTGGAATTCACACATATTGAATTTAATCATTGCTGTGAGTTCAGTGGTTACTAAATAATGAACATACGGGAAAACCTAATTTCCCTTTCCTATTTTGTTTCTTTTTCCTTCCACAATTTCCTATTTTAAACTTCTGTGAAGAGGATCGCTGAGTGCTAGAAATGACATTCCTGTGGAAGACATTTTTGGAAGGTACATTAGGATACTAGGTCATATCATATCAATCAATATCCTCGTGTAATTTGACTCAATATGCTAGGAATTTGGAAATGCTGTATTTTTTATAACTCAATTAATGGATCATTACAAAATCATTCTCCAAATATAAAACATTTTATTAGTTAAAAAAGCAATTTAGGCTTTTCCTCTTATCTTCAAGATTAACCTCTTCTAACTACCATCAACAGAGAAGCACTAAAGAGATCATTAGTACTGATGATGTCATAATGGATTAGGGGAAAGGCATCAATTTTCATAATATCATCATTAATTACAGCTAAAGTTGAGATGCAGTGGGCCTGAAATCATTTTATTAAAGGAAGCAAACACTTTAAAATATTAATAAAATCAATCTCAACGAATTGGTGATAGTAAATATTATGGTGTAAAATTCTAGGCATGCAAAACAAAGGACTTATATTTGAAATGCTGCTGTCGATATAGTTTATTGCTTCATTTTATTTCGTATTAGCCTCTAGACTGCCACTCAGAAACCCTGGGAAAGCTTTTTCATTTTCCTCAGCCTCAACTTCCATTGTCAAATGAAGACGTTATGGTCTACGACAAATGTTTGTTTGTGGATTAAGTGGGAAAGCCCTCACAGGGATCTCCCTTCCACCTTTGAAACATTTCTTATTACCCCTTGGGTAGGAGAATATTGATGGGGACAATGCATATTCTTCATCTTCCATTCCAAAGTAATAATTATAATCATGCAAAGGTCATAAATGGTCAACATTCTTTAAAATAATCCTACGTGCCTGAGCTATGTTAAATCCTTTAAATGGATTGTTCCGGTAATTCGCTAAAACATGCTTGAGGGAGGGACTATCAAGCCCTTTTCATCAATGAGAAAAGAAATGAGAATTTATGAGGCCAAATTCCTCACCAAGGTGAGAAAGGTAGTGAGTGATGATGCAGGCACAGCTTCCTTCACGGTTGGTGCCCTTGAACACGCACGCACGCTTACTCTCAGAGGGCACCCTGCCACCCTCTCAGTGACCTTGCTTTCTCTGGATTCTGGTAGACCACCGGGTTTTTGTGGAATATCTTTACTTGTATCAGAAATGAGAAAAGTGTCAAAGGGGAATTATGACTGGAGAAATGAATCTGAGTGGATTGTCCTGGAATTGGCTAAGAAGATAAAAAGGGACTCGCAGCAGAGTCTTTATAACCATATGGTGTCTTTATAATCCATGGTGCTATAATCCTACAGGTAGTTGAGTAGTAACTCTGATATCGCTGCTATTTTAAAATTTATGATTCAAATGCCAGGGAGATGAAGACGTGTTTTTAAGGAGTTTTTATCAATTTATCTGGCCCTAAGTAATTTTATTCTTATTTTATAAGGAAATGGATCTTTAAAACAAATGGAAAACATAATCTAGTAGGGTATGCTTCTGTGCACCCGTCAAAGCATATCCACATGTCAGTTATTGCCCTCTAACTGTAATAGTTTAATTCATATATTAATTCCTTTATTTTAACATCCGACACAGAGCTCTACCATTTTTAAGTACCGTGATCTCCATTCGTTATGTAAGTTCGCATGGCATAATGCTTAAAACTATGCCCCATCCCCAGGAAAAAGGGTAGCTGAGAACAATAAAAATTTACTTTATTATTTTAAACATTCATGTCTCTATGTTCAAATGGATTCAAATGGAGCAAACAGTAAAGTTTAAAATGGGGCTGATAGCAAAATCCCAGGGAGATTAAACAACAGAGCATATACTGCCTGTACTATAGAGGTACCTGGAATATCGGAACTGTTGTTGTTGTAATAGCCTCCACTGGTTGGTAGTACCCTAACTACTCTTAAACTCTCTCTGAGCAAGACACATGAAATCATCTATCTTGAATTAGTTAACCAACTTAATTAGCATTTTAGATAAAGCTATTTGCTTGTGAAATAGCAAACTTTACATCATCAATAACAGTGTGATCAGATGTCCATGTTTCAAGCATATAATGAACTATTCTAATGCTATGTGATAGTTTATGAAACTGTAGGTGCCCTTCAGGCCAAAACTTAGTGTCTGTAATTCTGTGAGCTAAACATTAAAGCCAGTACCACTTGAGATCTTAAGGTGATCATTCCATTTGTCTCTGGAATGATGAAACAGGATGCTACTGATAGAATTGACATGAGAGGATTGGATCACGAAGAAGTTTACTTATCGAGTAAGGAATGTAGATGTAGGAATTTATGTTTTTGTGTCTACTGCTTAAAGGAAGGGATTAGGAAGAATTTTCCAATCTCTCACTTTGTGAGGAGTACAGCAGTGAAAGTAATATTCCATGCTTAATTATTAATGCTGCATTGATTTGTGTGCTCGTTGTCCAAGAGACAAAAAAATCCATTAAGAAATATATGCCTCTAAGTCACAGATAAAGCTCCTAGTTTAACTCAGCAGAAAAAATGCTTAGCTAGATCTTGTTAATCTTTCATATTTAATTCCTTTTCCTTATAAAGAAGAATGTAAATAATGTACACCATTTTAGCAAAGCGATATAAGTCGTGATGGTGTTAATAGCATCTTTTATTTAGGACTTACCGTTTTCTGTGCAAAGGTCTATAGTTTTATATCCCTTGTGTGTGCATCCAAAAGACTTCTCCAACTATGATTATACTTGTTTTGCAGGTGAGGACAAAAGACAGATAAACCTCCTCAATTGTGTTTGTGTGTGTTTCTTGGGAGTTTTTATGAGACATAATAAAAATACGGGGAAAGCCAATACTGAGTGGAGCACCACTCAAGAGAAAAGAAGGCTTGCTAAAACGTGATTGTGCATCCTCCTACAACCTACTCATGGGATCTGGCACCTTGCAACGTCTGTCTGGTCCCCAGAGTCAAAATGCCCACAGAAGGTAAGCATTTTGGTTTCCTTCAGGACATCAAAGCAGCCATGACAGCTCAAATAATGACACTCACAAAGCAGAACTTCCAGAACTGCTTCAGAAAGTTGCAAGAATGACAAAGTATGTGTGTTCCAAGCCAGAGAGGCAGTATCTTGTGGCAGATTTAGGGCAATGTCTCTCACTATTAATCATTTTATGTTCAAAACTCATATAATTAGTTTTTTTTTAAATTTAGAATATACTGTGGTAATTTAAAAAATATAAGCATTCACCATTTGATCACACCTTGATGCCCAAAGTCTCCTGAGTAGAGTGTGAACAGGGATCACACCTGGCCTTTGAGACCAACCTGGGAAAAGCGTGGGTAAGGTGTGTTCTAATAGCTGAGCCCAAAGAGCTTGGTGGAGCAGTGGGAGACACAGTAGGGCAAGGGGAAACTTCCTAGGCCACTTACTAGTGCAAATCCTGACTGGGACAGTAGAATTAAACAAATAAATTTATTTTGTTTCAGTGTTTATTTTGCTAATCAGTGGTACCTAGTCAACGCCTTAGCTAATTTTGATAAAACTGCAATCCAAAACTAAGTCCCTGGAAATTAGTTCTATCTATTTTTCTTATTGTTTCTTTCTATTTTTTATGCTTTGATCTTTTTGTATGATTGCAAGAGCTTTTGTTTTTCCCTCTCTCCCGTTTGTTGTTTCTTGTTAGTGATTTCTAACTTATTTATTTCAGTCCTGGGGATCAAATCTAGAGTCTTTGTGCTCATCTAATCCTCAGTCTGTTATTATTATTTTTAGCTCATATTTTGAGGCAGGGTCTCACTAAATTGCTAAATCGGCCAGACTGGGCTCAACTATGAAATCTTCCTGTCTCAGCCTCCAAGATTGCTGAAATCACAGGCCTGAGCAACCAGCCTGGTTAACTTTCCCTTCAGAATGATGGGTGGATCACACATTGAATATCGCTAGACAATTTCTAACAATATGTAATATTATTATTAAATAATTTAAATCACGTAATTTTGATAGATTACTGGTCCCCATCATGTCCACATCCTAATCGGAAGAATTGAACACATCTTACTTCCTGGGAGGGAATATTTAGCATTGCTTGCTATCTGGCTGGTGGAAAGGTGGGGCTACATCCTGAAGTGTCTTTTTGAGCCCAGCTCATGAGTTGCAGTGGAGGGTGGACAGAGGTTGGGAAATGCAGCACTACCATCACTGGTGACAGAGAGAGTCTTGAGCTGGATGAACTTTAGGGCACTGCTGGAGCCCGGGAGAGGGGAGGGGACAGACTCTCACCTACACTTTGTAGAAAGAGTGCCGCCCCTGAAACTTGAGCATAGCTCAGGGAGACCCATTTCCGACTCCTGACTGCCAGGACTGAACGAGTGGTGCTTTGCAGCATTAATTATAAATTAATTTGTGACAACAATTACAGAGAACTGGTTGCTTAGGAATGAAATTAGAAGTGATTTGGACAAAGTTCATAGCTTCTATTACTATTTCCATTTGGGCACCTCAAATATCACACAACCA
The DNA here is from genome assembly GCA_004027205.1 of Ctenodactylus gundi. NCBI lineage: Eukaryota > Metazoa > Chordata > Mammalia > Rodentia > Ctenodactylidae > Ctenodactylus > Ctenodactylus gundi. The sequence continues at coordinate 21,653 of PVKB01002595.1, read as the reverse complement.
TTACTTTTCTTGAGGCAGAACAGGACACACGATGCCCAAAAGACCATCAGCAGTCATCAATGAAAATCGAGGCCGGGGCTTTCCCCATCAAATGGCACCCAGCTGCGAGAGTCTAGCTTGTGCCAAATGAAGTAGAGAACTGCCCCAGTTATTGTTTTTTAGGTGGTAGCTTCATCACATGCATGTGTAATCCAAATGCAAAAAAGCTTTTATGGACCTCGACACATGGAAGCCAAATTTATTCAAGAATTCCAGCCAAATGTAGTGATAAATATCAATGATCAGGGGCCTGGGACAGTTTGAGACAGAGGTATCTGTGGATTAAGAGCAATCAAATCAGCTACAGAGCTCATGATGGGCATGCCGAGGCCACACAGCGAGCTGGATTATAAAAAGAAGTAAAAATACGAACTAGGGAAAATGCATAATCAGGGACATTGGACTGAGACGTCGATCTACTGTAGGATCCATTGCTATTTTTACAGATGTCGTTAAAAACTCAAGTTCTCTCTCACTCAACTTTTTAGGTCTTAGGTTTTCTCCCCAAGAACAATGTAGAAGTGGCTTACACTTTATTATTGTTGTTAATATTACATGGAGCAGTTATTGCAGTACTAATAAAAAAGGAATATTTCATGTTTACAGTCGCTCTTTTTAGGAGAAGAATAAGCCTCTCTGGAAAGTCCACAGGAGAGTGTCGGCGTCTTCACTTTATGAGCATAATTAGCACATTTGTCCGCCCTGTCATCAGTGAAAATCAACATAATAAGAACTCTTTATGTTTATGTCGCCATTTACAATTTACCAAGCATTTTCTCATTCTTTATGATGTTACATTTTCTGTATCTCTGAATTTTGTTTAAAAAGTGTAGGGAAAGGCAGGAAAAGGAAGGCTATCTCATGCTTATTTACTGATTTCTTGTTTCTTTTTTGGCAAGTAGGTAAACACCTGTACAAGGGCCACCGCTGGGGCTAGGATTAGACACCTAAGCTTTCACCTGTTGCGTTCTGAGTTAGGTGAGGCCCAATCTCATCCGCAAAGCCATTACATTCTCGATGTTGTCCTACCTGTCATTTAGTGCAGTTTCACTTAAATTGCTTCTCTTTCCTATTGATTTTTCGTGACAGGCTACATGTATGGTATAGATTTGACAGCTCCATGGTTAGCTAAAATTCTCTTATCTCTTTATTAAACAAAAATGAGTGTAAAACTCTTATATAACTCCCTCCTGTATAAGTCACCTATGTACCCAGGAGATGTCCCATGATATCCTTAATCAATATTACAGTGTGATTTGAGGAACAGATATTTGAAAACTCTTTCAGTTCTTAGGATCATTAGCTTACACGGTGAAGGCGACTTTGAGAGCCCAAACCAATAGGAAGAACACAGAAATGAAAGGACTTGGCTGAGAATCTTGGGGTTGCCTTTTGCTATCAATTGAATGTGTATGATGTCCCTGACCACTAACAATAAACAGGAGTTAACGACACCAGTAATTTAAAACTCTGTGAGAATTAAGTTATCATAGGACTATAATATTGTTTTTCCCCCTCAAACAACACCCAATTACCTCAAAAATGCTATTTGATGGTGTGCAGAAATGTGTGCAGAGACCTAGATGTGGTTTCTACATTCACCCCATGTATTTGTCTTGTGTACTTTTGGGGTGGGGATGGGGGTGGTACTGGAGAACCAACCCGAGGTCTTTGCACTGAGCTACATCCCTAACTTTTAAAAAATATTATTTTGGTACAGAGTCCTGCTAAGTCACTATGTTGCCCAAGCTGATCGTGAGCTTGTGATCCTCCTGCCTCAACCTCCCCCAGTGCGGGGCTGGCAGTCCGGGCTCCGCTTTGACCTGCATGCTGCTGCATGGACAACACATTGGAGGTATTCGTTACACACTGGTTGAGCTTGAACAGAAATGGGGAAGAAAAATAACACTGGAACCGTGGAAACTTGGAATTACGTCACATAGGTGGTTAAAAAAGTGATCTTTCATTTGTCCAGTTTCTTTTTATTTACACACCTAATTTTATATCATTCACTAATGATAGTTATCACTTACTAAACCTACATAGGAGATGCCAGTTGCTTTATTTTTAAGATCTTTGTCTCATAATCCATTTCCCTTTCTCTCTTCCTCTGTTCTAGGTAAGACAATTAAGAGTCAGGGGCATAGATAACTGGCTCAAAGTAACACTGGTGACGTAACTAGTTTGATTCCAAAGTCTGTGAGCTTCCTCCGGGTAGTATCCGCAAGTTGTTGGTTATTTCCCAGATGTGGTACATTTTTGTTATCTACCTGCTGGGTTCACTGTGGAAGGGACGAAAGAGACATCAGGCAACAGCAGAGAAGGCACTTCATTTTCCAGCTCAAGCACCCATTTGGATTTTCTAATCACAGTCAGGAGGTGGAAGAAAAAAAGAAGAGAAGGAACTGGCAGTAGGAACGCAGGCAGGAGCTCACCTCACCGCTTATAAACCTTAATTAAACCTAATTTGTAAATCTTAATTGAACCACATGTACAGGCATTAATGAAGCGGTATAATAACATTGCTCTCCCAGTAAGACAACACACTAATACAAAATACTTATATTCCTGGAAAATGTACTCATGCGGGCCTCATCAAAGCATAATGGGGAAGAGATAAACAATTACTCTCATTAATTGCAATCAAAGGACAAAAAGTACAAACCGGTTGCCTAGAGAGATCGACTTTGCCAGGTTTCCTCACAAACAGACACGGTGCTAATGAGGTGGCGGTGTGAAATACGCGAAACGCTCAGGAACCCCGGAACTCAGCAGGAGCATGGAGAGGGTCGCAGCCGGGAACACCAGAGTCGTCTCGTGTGAGAGTCCCTCTGCGTGACATCACTTTTGCTTCCTTCCTTCCTTCCTTCCTTCCTTCCTTCCTTCCTTCCTTCCTTCCTTCCTTTCTCTTTCTTTCTTTCTTTCTTTCTTTCTTTCTTTCTTTCTTTCTTCAAATCTGTATTGGGCACATACTTTATAAATGACACATTTCATGACTGTCGATATGATGGAATTAAGAAAGGTCAAGATTAAAATGGAAAGTCCATTTCTGTGTGTGTCTGGCGAGCGGTGACCTGGGATACCATTTCCGGTCCGCAGCCCTCCCCTCTGGCATTCTTCCCTTGCTCCTCCTGGAAATCATAATCTGACAGTGTTTCTCCTCCACGCCTTTCCACTGGGATGTTCCTGCTTGGGAACCAGCCACCACTGACTGGTTAAACCTCTTCACTTCAAAGTCACGAATGTGGAGTGCTTTGTATCTACAAAGAGAAAGCTGATTAATACAACACTGTTCCTTAAAATTAAGTTTAACATAACTGAAACTTCCCTTGTAATAACAAAGTGGATAATTAAGAGGCATTTAGTGACTGTTTTGGTGAAAACACCGGCATTTTTTTATTCAGCTTTTTAAATTTATTTTTAATTTCTGCAACTGAAGCGTCAGGAACTACTTATCAGACTTTATGATAAAAATATTTTGAGTTTCAGCCACTTAACCCACGTCATAGTTAGTGAAGAAGAGGGCAGAGAAGGCCTCACAGAGCCCTATGACCACTAAATTATGTACTGTGCAATCTATCTGTAGATCAATAAATAAAGCACTGTCCCTTCTTGGTCCAGTTCTAGTGGTCATCCTTCAGGTCATCACCAATGAGACTTAATTAAATTTCAAATTAAATGACTTCAGCTCTTCCTCTGTGCACCGTATAGATCTAATCTCCCAGGAGCTCTTCTGTCTGCTCGCCATAGGCAACCACTGTCTTCCCTTTTTCTTGCCATCTCCTCCCTGTGCACCCTCTCGGTCTGCCAAGTGGCCTTTCCCCTAACAGTTACTCCACATTCCTGACATGAGAGTGTGACTTGTCTTTGAGGGTTCACATATATATCTTGGCAACATTATAATCCCTTCTCTCTCTCTCTCTCTCTCTCTCTCTCTCTCTCTTTCTCTCTCTCTCTCTCTCTGGCCTTCCTGTGTCTTCCCCATCTCCCTACAACTCTTACTACCACATCTGTTTGTTTCTATAAAATACCTGCATTCTGGGTTTCTTATATTACAAAAACCATGTGGTGTCACTTATTTCACTAAGCACGATGATCTCAAATTGCATCCATTCACCTACAAAACTTCAGATTTATCTGTCTGTATGGAAGAGTAGCACTCCATTGTGTACATGATGTACCACACTTTTTTAATCCATTGGTCTGTTGGTGGATATTTCAGCATTTTCCATGATTTAGTTACTGTTAATTGTTCTGCTATAATCATGGGGATACATATATCTCTAGTATACATCGCTTTTAACTTTTTTAGGAAAGATAGTCAGAAGAGGTATCACTGGGTCAAATGGAATACTGATTCCAGCCTTTTGAGGAATCCTCATACTGCCCTTCCTGCTGGTTGCACCTGTTTACAGTCCCACCAGCAATGGGAAACTGTGCCTTCATCCCCGCAAACTCACCAGCACTGGTTTCTGTCCGTGTTCTTGATATGTGCCAGTGACTCTGGAATATGATGATATATTAGTGATATTTTGATTTGCATTTCCCTAGTGGCTAAGGATGTTTGAAATTCTTCAGCTGAGAACTGCCTATTCACTTCAATTGCCCACGTTTTAATTGGGTCTTTGATTTTGAGAAGTCTATTTTTCTTCAGTTCTTATGCATTCCAATATGTGCCTCCTGTCCAAGGTGTAGGTAGGATTTTTTCCCATTCCGTCAGTTCTTTCTTCACTCTGTTGATAGTTTCCTTTTGACCATAAAATTCTTTCTTTTCTCTATTTTCTATACCAACACTATAGCCTAACTGAACATTAGTATTTTGTGTTCTCTGCATAAAATGATCTGTGTTGTTCTCTAAAAAATAGTAGACTTTATTCAACTTAGCATTTGCTATTTTTTTTGACTTCTTTGTGATAGATATCGTTACTGGGAAAACATGAAACATCAGTGTTGTTTCGATTTGCATTTCTCTACTGACTAAAGATGCTGAGCATTTTTTCATGTATTTATTGGCTATTTATATGGCTTATGAGAACTGTCCAATCATTTTCCCATTTTTAGATTGTATCTTTCATTTTTTGGAGTCTGATTTTTATAATTTAGAAAGTAGCCCTGTTTCTGAGGAATAACTAAGAAATATTTTTACCATCTTGTCAGGCCTCTCTTCACTGTTGATTTGTTTCTGTGCAGAAGCTCTTTAATTTGATATAATCTCAGCTGTTAATTCTGGGTGTTATTCCTTGTATGCAATAGGACATCGGCAATGTAACAAGCATCCTGAGTACAGCAGTCATTCTGTCGTGAAAGCCCTTGCCTTTGTCTGTATCTTTAAAGCTTTGGCCCGTTTTGTCTTCCAGGAGATTCAGCGTTTTGCGTTAATATGCAGACTTTTGATCCATCTTTATTTGATTTTCGTGCAATGCAGAAATGTGGATCTAGTTTCATTCATCTTCTGGTTCCTTTTCTTTTTCAAGAGCAATTTGTTAAAGACATAAGTTTTCCTGCAGTACAAGTTTTTGGACCCTTTGTTGACGATCACATGGCCGTGAATACTCGGGTCATTCCTGAATCCTCCTTTCTGTTCCACTGGTTCACTGTTCCACTCTGTGTCCACACTATGTGGTTCTGTTTGTTGCTTTGTAGTATAACTTGGTGTTCACGATTGTGAAGCTTCTTGCTTTTTCCTGTTGCCTACAATTGTGTTGGTTATTTTGAGTTTCTCTGGTTCCTTATAAATTTTAGGATCATTTCTTCTAAGGATAATCTGTAATTTAAAGATGTTTCTAAAAAGAAAACTGTAGTACTACTCATCTTTTAAAAGTCTCTTGAGGGAATCCAGAGGTTCAGAGGATATATTCGGGTCAGCACACTTAGAATACAAAAAATAATTTATGTGTGCTTAATTACCAAAATTAAAAAAAAAACTTATCATTTTCCCCTAATATAAAGCTCCTTGTCCAATTCACTCAGTTTCTTCTTCGTGGTATTACGATTCCAGCTGCAGGCCTACATGCTGAACTACATCCCCAGCCCAGCTTTTGTGTTAGATTGTGAGACAGGGTCTCAGTGAGTCACTGAATTGTTCAAGCTGTGCTTGAACTTGGAACTCTCTTTCCTCAATCTTCCAAAGTGCTGGAATTGCAGCCTTGAGCACCATGACTGGCTCTTAGAGCTCCTGTGAAGCCAAACTCAGATGAGAACTTTCTAGAGTGTAGACCAAAGGGCAACAGAAAGATGAGTCCAGATGGAACCTAGAGACAGACCCAACGACGATAAATCAGGGGTTTTCTTTTCTTTTTCTTTTCTTTCTTTCTTTTTCTTTCTTTTTTTTTTTTGTTTTTGAGATGGGCTCTCACTCGGTAGACTGGGCTGGGCTGGTCCTCTGGTCCTGAACTCACTATGGCGCCCAGGCTGGCCTTGGATTTAGGGCAGTCCTCCTGCCTCAGCCTCTGAAGCACTGGGATGACAGGTGTGCACCACCATGCCCTGCTTGTGTGATGCTGGGGAATTGCCGAGGATTCGAACTCTGGTACTTAGCATTTGACCCTAACCCTGACCTTAACCTCTGCGCCATTCCTCCAGCCCTTCTTTTCTTTTCTTCTGCTTTCTCTTCTTTCTCTTCTCTTTTCCCTTTCCTTTCTTTCTGTTCCCTTCTCTATTCTTTCCTCTTTCTTTCTTTCTTTCTTTCTTTCTTTCTTTCTTTCTTTCTATTTTTCTTTCTTTTCTCCTTTCTCTATGGTGCTGGGAATCCGTAAGTGCCAGCTAAGTGCTTCAGTCACTAAGCTGTGCCCTCAGCCCTGGCTCGGGGGACTGACACACTCAGTGTTCACACTCACTTTTTCTCTTCACGGTGCCCAAGTCACTCTACCTCTTATGCCACGTAAATTGTGTTAATGCAATCCAACATTTCTGCTGTCATATTCCAGGCATTCCAAAACACTGTACTGTTATGAAATGTAAAATTTCTTTGGACAGTTCCTCCTGGTCTGAGTTACCGAGGTCTGAGTCAAAGCCAACATAGCTGGGACAGGGCAGATTACCACTTCCCACACTCTATAGCTGATACTAAGTTATATGTAAAGAAGCTACATATGAAGGTCAAATGTAGATAAAAATCCTTCATCGAATCAGTGAAATTAAGGGCGAGGAAGGAAAAAAAAGCTCTAGAGAGAATTAAGATTGAGCATGAGATCAGAGGGAGGCATATGCACCTGTGGGATTCTGCTCCCTGCCTCATACTGGGAAGGAATGCTATACTTTTTAATGCTAATTAACATCCCAGTAATTAAAATTTCTAACAGCAGGTGCTTACTTCACCATGTGACCACTCTGAAGCATTTTACATGTGTTTCTCTATTTAAATGTCACAACAAGCCTATGGGATAATTAGTATTTTATCGCTAATTTCATGGGAAAGATTTGAAAACAGATACAATAAGTTATTCAAAGTCGCATAGTAATTGGGGTGGGAGTGGGGTGGGGGGGTGGAGACAGGGGCAGATTCTCACATGTGGGCCCCTTGGAGGAGAAACAGGGCTGCTGATGCAGAAGCTGTGTGCCCCTTGGAGGATGGAGGACGTGAGCGGCTTGGTCAGAAATCCAGAGGGAATGTGGGCAGTTGGATACAACCTAAAAACAGGAGAGATTGGGATGGTTTGCCATGATCATTCCTTCAGAAATGCTTTTGTGCTGCCTCCTGCAATTTATCCACCCGGCAAGTCTCAAGTCAGTCTCCAGGAAGACATGAATTCCAAGCATTCATTCTTCCGCCTACACTCCTCCTCCCGTTACAGGTGTCTCTGTTCTGATCACCCCACCCAGCACAGCAGCTGGTGAGCAACTGGACAGCCTATTTCTCCACCCAGTTCTTTCAGGAAGGCAAGAGTTGTGTCCCCTTCAACTCGTAGGTCTAGACTCTACAGTAGCCATATTTAGTATAGAACGGGTGTAGAGTGTCTGTATGCTCAAAGAAGTACTAGGAATTTCTTGCATGCAAGGAGAGAAATATAGTGGTGTGTTGGGAGCCATCTGTATTAGAGGCCCCAGACCTGAGACACAAGCAACTCCATCTTGGCTCAAGTCTACCATACTCGGTGGTGCTGACAAGAGAGCAGCCAACACCCTGTCACTCTGAAACACCCAGTTTCTCCAAGGACTGTCTGCTTAAACTAATGTGACCCTTGCCTTTCTTTTTCTGGGGCATTCTATTAAATATTTTAGCATAGATTAGCAGATAAGAAATCAGAATGTCTTGCGGTTTGGTGACCATAGCAATCGTGCTTATGCAAATTACCTCTCCCGTACTATTCTCCTTACATACGTTGTCCTAACCTGCAGTAAAGGAGACTTGATCAGAAAGCCTGTCGTGTCTCCTTCCTTTGTGTCTCTCTTGTCTCCCTCATTCGCACGCCCCCTCCTCTAGGTTCCCGTCGACATGCCCGGCGGGCCTGGGCAGTGGTGTGTTCCAATTTTGCTCCAAACCATTTAGAATTGCTTAGTATCTCTGCACACTAATGGTCTACTTTTCCTTCACCGTATGTTTCCCTTTAGTAGGTTGTCTTAGATATTTTTTCTTTGGTGCATTTGTTTTTAACCGATTCTAGTTTTGACACAATCTGCCCATTTCTAACCCCTCAAAGACCATTTGTACTACATCTCTACTCACTTCTTTGTCTGCTGCATCTCAGAATTTAGTGTCATTTGTGAATTGCATTAACATGCTATTTATCCTCACTCTGAAATCTCACACTCTCTGCCTTTCTTCGTGAGGCTCATCACCAGCAACGAAGTAGATGCCGAATGACTTCAATGAGCCGATGCTATTTATTTTGGGAAGGTTGTGAACAGAAAGGGAGAAAAATAATAAAAGAGGATTGAATAGATTTTGACAAAAAACAAAGATGCTTATGAGTGATTTCCCTTTGGAAAAATAAAGAAACATGCCGGAGGTAAATCAATAAAATAAATGCACACAGAAGGTGTGAGACTCTTGAGAAAGAGTCGGTTCGAAGGAAATGACAGAACTGTTCATAGACGATACACAACTTACATTAGCAGAAGGGAATATTGTGCACGGTAGAAGACTGAGTACCGGAGCTGGCAGTCAGTCTGCGGGGTTATTAAGTGTTCGTTTGTTTTTTATAAAGAAGGAGAATAAGCCAGAGGGACTTGGCAACGGGCATACCTCAAAAGAACGAGGAGCACATCCTGCACATTTGTGTTTCTTCTAACTAGCTGTTATTTCTTCTACTTCAAGGACCTTTTACATAGGGGAGACCCACAGGTTGCGAACGATTGTACCTAAGTCTTTTTGATTTGTGTAATGTACTTCCTAAACACAGTGGCTAGCTATCACTGATCTCATCTTACATGTTGAAAACTGCAAGGCTCAGGGCAGCCAGACCAGAGATGCACAAGCCTCTAGTTAGTGTGATGTCAAGCGTGAGGCTCCCTGCTTTCTCTTTCCAAGGTCCCCATTCTTGTAAATAATGCCGCATTGAACCCAGCACACAGTGCATATCGAGCCACGCCGAAGGGATCATGACAACTAACTAGTCCATCTTCAGGCTGCGATTTAAAGAAGCACAGTGACTGCTGAGGTGGCAGAAAAGTGAGTCTTAGAAATTTGCCACTGATTGCAGCCTGGAGGCAGACAGACAGTCACAATGAGTTCACACCACCCGGAATTATGATTTGCCTTTGAAGCTTTTTGTCCATGAGGACTGTGAGTCAAGACCAGCACCGCACCCCAGTGCCAGCCCTGTGTGAAATATGGAGGGTCACTCGGGCTGGCCCACTTGCCATAATTGTAATTTGCTGCGGCCAGAAAATTAGACTGAACCACTTGCCAATGTTGAGCGTAGGTACCGGGAAGTGAGGCTTGGCTTTCTCCCACCCGGCTTTTTACATTTCTGTGAAGACATCGGATTCTGGGAACCGGAACACCAGGTCAATAGCGCTAGCACATAGATCTGAATTTCTGGAAAAGCAGCAGAAATGGCTGACAGAAGACAAGATTCTCAAGCTAAAGTGAAGAGAAAACAAGACAGAGTATGTGGGCATTGATCAGAGCTAGGTACTGTCTTGGTATCTCTTTCACTTCATGTTAGAGGTCAGCAATATTTGTTTTTCTAAGCACTTTATAAAATATGCACTAAAGGCAAATTCGGCAACCACGATGTTCACAAAACATGAAACATAAAAATAAAAAACAGATGTATAGAAAACACATGCTACAGGTAGATGATGAAATACAGCAAACAGTTTGTGTGTTCATACTCATCATCCCTGTGTTTGGAAGTGGACAAACTCTGACTCAAGTCCCTCCAACAGACAAACACCAAACATATCTGTGGTTTCTAACTGTGTGTATCTAGGTGTTTACATAAGAATTGAGAACAACATTTAAATAAATGGACACTTTATTTACTGTAGAAGAGCACACTGAGGTTCCGAACCAATCCCCACTGTCTTAAGTGACCCTGCTCATTTTACAAATCTATTTCCTCAACTTTAAAGAACAGAAATAATGGTTACCTTGATCTGGCAAAGGGTTGTTATAAATACCAGAATACATTGAGAGAAGTGGAAGAGGACTGTTGTTTTTTGACTTTTTTATTCTGTTTTTGTTACGTAGATAAATGGATTTCATTTGGGCAGACTTGTACTTGCACATAACAAGCTTTAAATATCTCACCTGGTCATCTCATGTAGTTTCACATTCGTGGGGTGTGTATGCACTTTATATGTGTGTTACACACATAAATTTAAAAATTGTAATAAGAGACACATTGTCATTAATTTCCCTTAAAATGCTCTTTCTTTCTTTTTTCTTTCTATTGAACACATTTATCTCATCATTCTCATAAGTTCTGGAACTTGTCTTTTGTTAGTGTCTTGTGTGGCTGCAACACATTGTAAATTTATTAAAAAAGGTTGCAATAGTCTTGTCAAACAAAAACCTTATGGTATACCTTTATCTGCCTTTTCATCTGATCTGGCATGATGATACATACTTCTGGCTCTTCTCCAAAGTCAAAATGACTATTGTTGTCGTTATTTATCTTGTTGCTGTGACAAAATACACAACATCCACAACTTCAGGGTGGAAAGATTTGTTTAGCTCACAGTTTCAGAAGGTCTCACACAGTCTGTTCGTGGAGCAGCTGGCAAAGGTGAAAGCACATGGCAGAGACAGGCACTAAAAAGCTGCTCACCTCATTGCAAACAAAAACTAAGTGAAGCAGGAGCCAAGCTAACATTTGGAGACACGCAAGGCTAGAGATTTCCAGGAAGAAGCTATGACAATATTTCTTCTTCTTTTATTTGGTTCAAGGTGCCAGTCAGGGACCCCCGCACCCAGGATGAGTGCCCCTCCCCCTGGTCCACAGGTCAATAACAAACACCTGGAAGCTCTGCCCTGAGCAATCCCACTCTCTACAAGTTGAGACCCAGTTCAAACCCCAGGCATCTGCTTCTCCAGTCAAACCCTGTCTCCCAATAACACACAGACCCCAGTACATGCACTATGGGCCTACACTCAAGATCCAAACCATAACCACCAGGAAAAGTAAAAGTTTTGAGTTGATTTGGGACATAGAGACAACCAAACTAAGGCGACTAAAGATACTCAGGAAAGGGACTTCCAAGAGCTGCTTCGGAAAGTAGCAAGAGCAATGGCATGTGTTCAAAGTGAGGAGACTCCTGAAAAGCATTCATGGTAATGTTAGCGCGAGGAAGGAGCCCCGTGGAATCAAAAACAGGACCTGCAGCAAGAGAATTTAAAGTGAAATCCCCCCCCCCCACCCCCGGCATCCTAAGCCTGGGTAGCAGGTCCAGGTAGGAGGACCCCCGGGACCTGGCAAGCAAGTCCCAGCCTAAGGCCAAGAGTAAGGAGTGAGGGATAAACAGGTAAGGGGTAAAGGGGGCAAGAAAAAAGGGGTACAGGAAGGAGAAAATAAAGGGGTCAATTATAGGGTGAAACAGAGCTTTTATTTGGTGTGGATGGATTAGCCAGTACGAGGGCGGAAGTTTGGGCTGTTTAGCTGGTGTGTGGGTCAGGGATTGGGTAGAAGAGTACACAGCAGAGTTGCCCGACAGGATGGGAGAGGAGGCAGGTGGGCAGTGGGTTAAAAAATACAGGCCCCCGCTTGGGGTAGGGCTGCTGTCGTCAGTTATCCAACTGCCTGGGTCTGCAGAGTTGCTGTGTTGGACCTGGGGAGTTCAGCTGCCTCGGCCAAGGTCTTACACCGAGAGCCAAGCTCCGTGAGTGGGAACGCTGGAGTGCGGCACAAGAGCTAGTCTTGTACTGTAATGATTTAGTTTTGAAATTTAAACATTTACTTCGTGTTCATACTTGATATGATACTTGTTAGCTCTCACAATGCATCCTGCAAATCAGCTGAAACCGGCCTTTCTTTCCGTCCCTCCTTTCGTCGTGCGCTTTGAACCCAAAGGCCACGTGCTAATTGGTGGGCTAGAATGACGATTCCTCTTCCCAAGTCTGCGTCTTTGATTACTTCTCTCGATTTATGGCTTACTCACGGGCTGGGTTTGAACGAGTCCTAATCAGAAGACTGTCTCTAGTAGTTGAATTTTATGCAACACTATGGTGCCGTGGTTAATTTTGACATAAGCCTCTCCTAACAGCAGTGTATCTCTTGACAGGAGGATCCTGTGTCTCATACATTTTTGTAGACTCCATAACATTAAATGGACGCTCACACAGAGACATTATCTGGTTTTTAGTGAGCAGAGAAAATTTGAAGGTTGGACTCCAGAAGTTACAGGAGCTAAGTGCAGAGGGTTACGCCTATATCAGGTCTACATCAAGAAAATAATGATAGATTGTCAGTACCCTACTTTTTCATCTGGAGTTTTGTGTTCTTGGATAGGTAGATAGTTTGACTGCATGCACTGACAATTTGTACATTAAATTTGATTTCCACGTAACATCTCAGAATATGCCTGGAAAATGAAATTTCCTTTGTGCACTGAGAGAAATATTGATGTGAGTGAAATGCCTTGCAAAAACATGTATTTAAGGGTTAGATCGTGAGGACAATAAAATCCAGACTAAATTTTACTCTACCTAATTTAAGTATCTGTAATTCCACAGCCTAACTATTTCATCTTAATGGCACTGTCTAGTGTAGTATTGTCATTCTCCTGCCAAAAAATTGATTAGATGGGCTCTTTGCAAAAATTATGATGACTGGAAAAATATGGGTGAGTTTAATTTCATCGGTTCAGAAAATATGGTCTCCTTCCCTAATGGAGTGGAACATTAAAAAAAAGAGGAAATTGAAGGCCAAGTTCATTACAGTAATTAAGGAGCTGGCTCAGAAGCTGGGATTATGGTTACTTAAGAGATATTTTCATGGAAGTCTGATCAAAAACATGTATTTAAGGGTTACAGTAACCCTTAAACTTTTATCCCTGTTCAGTAACAAGGTTGAGCTAGTAGACGCATAGCTTATTAAGGGTGGAATACAAAATAGGCTAAGAATATTTGTTGACTCCAACTATGGTATTTTCTAATAATAGCGGATGAAGTATGTTCAGGAAAGACTCAACCGCACCTACTGATCTCAAAAAGAGCTTGCTTTTCCTCTCTTAAAAAGAATGGGCAAAGTCGACTGGGTGGTATACATGTGTTACGCCAACACTCAGAAGGGCGAGTCAGTAGGACTGCTGTAAACTCAAGGCCAGCCTGGGCTCCACAGTGTGTTCAAGTTCAGCCAGACCGAAAGCACAACCTTTTCAAAAAAAAAAAAAAAAAAGGTTGAGTATCTTTTTAAGTCTACAAGTTACTAAAATTTCTAGAATATTTGAAAGTAATTAAAACGGTACAGGGCTAGGGATGTAGCTAAGTCATTAAAGTGCTTGCCTAGCATGTATAAAGCCTTTGGCCCTATTCCCCAGCAGTGCATAAACATGAGCCAGGTGTGATGGAGCACACCAGTAATCACAGCTCTGGGGAGGCTAAGGCAGAAAGATTTCTGTGAGTCAGAGGATAGCCTAGGGTACAAAATGAGGTCAGGGTCACCCTTTCTCAAGAAAAGAAAGAAAAGAAGGGAAGAAAGGAATAGAGAAAGAAAGAAAGAAAGAAAGAAAGAAAGAAAGAAAGAAAACAAAAGTAGAGAATCAGATTTTAACAACTCTACCTTCCTCTCTTCCCATGACAAATACCTAGAAAATTCTTCTGATATTTACATATACATAAGTATATACGTGAAAAGGCTCAATGAGAAGTACAAAGCATGGTCATACTCTGAAGAATTTCATTTCCTTGTTAATATCTGATAGGTTTCAATAAAGTTGTTGAAAATAAAATTTGACTTAAATATTAAAAATTTGATTACAAGGCAACAGCTCCTGCCTCCCACACGATGCAAAATTAGAAGGATTTGGAAGCACTCAAGGGCTGGAGGAACAGCTCGGTGCTTAAAGAGCTGACCTCACAAGAGCAAGGCCCTGAGTTAGATTGCCCAGCCCTACATACTCCAGGTGTGGTGGCGCATGCTTGTCATCTCAGCACTTGGGAGGCTGAGGCAGGAGGATTGCTGTGAGTTTGAGGTAGGCCTGCACTACATAATGAGTTCAGGACCATCCCAGACTACCAAGCAATACCCTGCATAATATATATATATATATATATATATATATATATATATATATATATATATATATATATTTTTTTTTTTTAAGAAACATTCAAGAAATTTTGAAGTGGAGAGATACCATCACAAAGCTGAAGTACTAAAGTCAGAACTTTGAAACTTTGTCTTCATTTTTCACACTCAAAATCATTTTCTTTATTTTTTAAAATAACAACATTACATACCATTTTAAAATTTCTATTTCACTGCTCTGAAATCACGTCACATAAGCTTTTACATTTGTTTCCAGAAAATACAGGAAGTTATAGGAAATGACATCACCGACTATGGGACTTCCATGCCACAGTTACTCAAGAAACTTTTGCTGGTTTTTTTTTGGTGCTAAGAGCTTTCACAATGAACTACATCTCCAGGCTACTTTTTGTTGTTGTTTTGATTTTTGAATTAGAGATAAGGTCTGATTACACTGCTAAATTTCTCAGACTGGACTGGAATTTGTGATCCTTCTGCTTCAACCTCCCAGAGTGTTGAGATTAAAGGCCTGTGCCTCAGCAGAGCCTGGCCAGTTGTTGACTTTCCTGTAGCTGTGGAGAGTAGATATCCGTGTGTTTGTAATCTGAAAGTCTGTATTCCATATTCTGTGAATGGTCAGATTCAGAGTGAATTTGCAAAGGCCGTGAAGTAGCTACACCAAGAAGACAAATCCGTAGAGGGGCAGCGCAGAAATGGGGTCTATTTGGTAGTCACTAACGTATTCTGACTGTCCGCAGCAGTTACCCAAGTAGCATCTGCTTTGGGTCACTTACCATGCTCTGTGGAGCACTACCCACGGGGGACCGGCCCTGAGACCTAGGGCGGAGGCCGGGCGCCACCAGCAAGCTCACAGGTAGCCAGCAGGTGGTCCGATCTCTGGACTACTTCCCTAAGGACGCCATGACACTTCACAAGGTTTATGACTGCTACTGCTGTAAATACTTCTATCACCTGACTCGGACGGTGTGTGAAATTTTCTGGCATGATTTTTCTGCAAGGCATGACCAAGCTGTCCACGTGCCAGCCTTTGGACTTGCCGGGTGAGAGCCTCTGTGCATGGCCGCCGCACGAGCGCTTTTCACACACATCCCACTCTGATCTACACTGGTGGGAAAGACGCTTCCCTCCCACGTTAGGAGAATTGAACTTGGTGAGTGTCTCCGGGGTCTTAGTTAAGCCAGAAGAGATGACGTCAGCCTTCTAAAGCAGCATCAGACCTCATTACTAGGACGTGAATGGCAAATCTCAGAATTTTTATTTATAACAGAGCATTTCAACCTCACATGCCCTGCGTCCTCCTGTAGTTCCGGCTACCTGTTTCTTTTGTTTTGTCTTACATTTTAAAAATTTTGATGATTAGCACTCCTTTTTTTTTTTTACCAGTAGAATATAGTAGATCTCAAAGGTTTGTTTTTAATTTCCTACACATAGACTGCATAGTTAGCTAAGCTTGACTTGGTTATACGAATTAGTGACGTTTACTTCAGCTGTTCAGACATTCCCTCTGTGCTGTTTTAATCTTTAAGGGTACAGCACTGAGCGCATCACGGTAAGTAGTTCCAGAAGTTCACTTTCCTTCCTCCCTACATTTTCTTTAATTCATCCCGTCTTCATCGCTGCCTCTCTCCTAACTCCCTCTTCCCTCTTTACCGCCTCTCTTGTCTTATTTATAAGTTTTGATAACACATAACATTAAAAACAAATAAAGCAAATCTTTTGACCCCCTTGTACCTGTCACCCATGTTCATCGCATAAACACTTCTCCAAAATTATTTGAGAAATAGATCCTGTGTTTAAACAATATTGTCTCTGTTAAAGATTGATTTCTGAGTTCTAGCAGCTTCGACAGTGTATCCAGCTTATTTAGGTGTAACCAGAAATCCTGACACTAAACGTTAGCTGGTGGGTTCGATCCGTCCCATGCACTCTTGTTTTTCCTTTTTCAGGAATTTGCTTGCTTTACATTTACTAATTTGTCTCCTGAGGACCTTCACCATCATTACGACTCTTTTAAGAAAATATCGAGCACACAAAGTAAGATTATTAATTATAGGCACAGTGTAATACGGCGGGTCTTTAGAGTTTTTCTCAAATTATTTTATTTATACCTGAAACTGTATCGATTGAACAACGACTCTACTTCATTCTCCTCTCAGATTCTGAAAACCACCATTCTGCCTTCTTCTATTCACCTTTTCCTATCATACCGCACAAAGAGGAATCCTGGAGTGTGTCCTCCTCTGGCGGGCTCGCTTGATTTAATGCGTTACCTTCAGGGATACTTGGTGTTACGGTGTGCGGCAAGACTTCGCTGTATTTTGAAGCTGATTACGATATCACTGCCTGTGTGTTCTACATTTTATTTATTCATTCTTTTACAGCTTAATTGATAAATACCTGTGGTGAACACTATATATGTATACTTACATATATATATATCATATCTGTATATGTGTGTGTACATACATATATCTCAAGCATAAAACAAACAACTACTGTGTGGATATGAGGAAATTATGAAATTGGGACACATGTTTGCGCATGGACAATAAGACCCGTCCTGAGGTTCATCAACTACTAAAGGTCCAATCATCATGTGATTCCACAATCCTACTTTTGGGTTTTTCTCCAAAATAAATTTAATAATCATGCTTTCAACGGAACCTTTATGGTCCCATGTTTCTGGCAGTGTTGTTCATAACAGCTAAATGTTAGAAATGCCACTCTTTTTTGATGCCAAAATTATGTTGTTTGATAACACAGGAAGATTTTCAATTGCTGTGGTTGGGTTATAGTGGTCTTTGGAGATAGGACTCAGAACTACTGTGAGGCATATGCAGCCAGTGAGTAATTACAACAGAGCTCACTTAGTGCTAGGCAATTTCTCGGGATGCTGAGGTATCCTAAAGGAGGGGTGTCAGCAAATCCTGGATCTCTAACCCTTAACCACGCTATCTGAAGCTCTGACCATGCTAATATATTTCAAGTGATTCCGTGACTAGGCAGTGATCTCAGCTAAAGAAAAGAGAGTGCAATTTGTTAAGGCCCGAGTACAATGGAGACCAGAGTTTGGCTACTCTCAGGACAGCCTGAAGTCAGCTACACACAGAGCCAGTGCAGCTATGTACATAGTAGAATTTCATAGCGTTGACACAAGTGCTAGCCTCCAGAGAGCCCTGGAGGGCTACCAGAAGCGAGTGGGGAAAAGAGACCAACTCTGCACACCAGGTGAAGAAGCTGCCATGAACTATAATGAATTTGGTTACTGGAATGCACAGGTTCATCTTTAGACTTTCAATTGATGCATAATCTTTGTGCACCATTATGATGAATATTTCAGGACAGCTATTCAAAGTAGGATGGTCAGGACTCAAAGAGCAATTAGAGTTTTGCTAGAAAGATTCGAAAGTCGCCTCCTTATAAATGTTACAATTAGTTACTGTGAGCCACACTGCTACGGAGCAGGAGAAGCCATCCCTCCCACCCCTCCACCTCACTGCCTCTTAGGCCTCTTCTCTCCTCCTGTACCAGTGGCCAAGGTGCTGGTGACCACAGTGCTCTTCTACTTTACGGAACCAAGTTTTCAGCTTCGACATTTAGGTGGGAAACTGGGATATTTACCTTCGAGTGCCTGACTTATTTCATGAACAAACTCTCTGCGATTTGCGTCCACATTCCTGCAGAGGACAGACTTCTGTCCTTTTGGTGGCTGGTTGATGCACCTCTGCCATGTGTGTTTTATGGATCTAGGCAACTGCCTTTGGACACAGGGCAGACTTCATACTTGGCTGGTGTGAGTATGGGAACAACACACCCGAGAATGCAAGAATCTCTTTGACACAGAAATTCATTCCCTATGTACATGGACTCAGTAGTGGGGCTCAAGCTTTTTGATATCATGCCACAAAAGTGACACTGTACCTCCATGGTCCTTGTCACAAGAGCATGTAAGCTCAGCCTAATCGTGAGAAAACATCAGACAAATCCCAAGAGAGAGATGCTACAAAGTGTCAAGCTTGTCAAAGACTAGCGGATGTAAGAAATTATCACAATTACAGGGACCTGAACGAGACGCAACAGCTAAATGTAATGAGGTGTTCTGGACAGAATTCGGGAGCAGAGAAGTGATATAAAATAAAACTAAAAGAAATTGGAATGGACTAGGGCAGCTCTCGGTAATAGAGCATCGATCCTTGTCACTTAGTTGTGATATCTGCACCCGAGCAAAATCTTAGCAATGGAAGGTTCTCCTTGTGAGGTAGAAGAGGAACTCTCAATATTACATACAACTTTCTACTCTACATGAAACTATCTACTGTTTGGCAGGACTGAAATTGCCTATGCTGATGCATGGAATGGGCCATCTTGAGCAACCAATATTGTAAGACACAACTGTCACACCGGTATGGTGGAAACGATGGCAAGATGGCCCTGAGAGGTCACTGGGAGAGAAAATGAATTGATCCGTGTGGATACCTCACACATGGCCAGGTAGACATCAAGGCAAGACACCCAGTGTTGTGTTGTTTGTTCTTGTTGTTAAAGACAGTGTCTCACTCTGCCGTCCCGGCTGCCCTCAAGCTCGCGGCAATCCTCCTCCCTCAGCCTCTAGAGTGCTGAGATTAGAGACGTGACTCACCACATCCAGCTCACCTTTATGTGGTGCTGGGGAGTTGAGCCCAGGACCTTGTGCACACGAGGCGAGCACTTTAACCACTGAGCTATGCCCCTAGCCCCGACACTCATGACTGAGCCTGCTCAGTCAGTCAACGGGTACTCGAGTGGGAAAGTGTGGATTGAAGAATACACGGACTCTTGCAGAGGCAAAAGGTGCTGCAAAGGACACTTTGCTTTTACAGTCTTCCTTATATACCCCAGTTGTTTACCAGCTTCCTGACTCCCTTATCAGAGCCACCAAGGATGAGGAACAGTTGTCATTGTTTAAGCAAAACTCCATCTGAGTTAAAGTACAAGCAGTAACAAATTCTTCTGAGCCAAGCATAACTCAAACACTTCTTCTTTGTTGAAGAAACTCGGCCAAGGTCAGCGATGCTGAGGCTCTTGGGCCCCAACACACTCAGTGTTGTTTGCTACTAATTTTATGTCATCAGTTCTATTCTTGTTCCTTTGTTGCTGTCATCATTATGTCCAGAAGTCACTTGGATTAGCCTGAACCCAGCAGTGAGAAGTTGCAGTGTGACATGGGGCTGAATTAATTCAAGAACCCGACCTAAATGGCTGTAGGGAGTGAGGCCCACTATCTTCACCGCAACCAGTGTTCCCCTTTGATTGGAAAGGTGACTGGTCTGAAAAACTGACATTGGAAATGAATCGTTTCCTTGAAACATTTCTTCAGCACGAGGGCTGTTGGGAAATCTTGCCAGGAGAATCCTCCTGCGAGGAACGAAGTGGCTCCTAAGGATTGTGAGGATTGACCTTGGGCCTTGAGGTCATTTCCCCAATGTATGGAGTCTACGGAAAATCCTCTAGGGCCACTGCTTATTTATTTATTTATTTATTTATTTATTTATTTATTTATTTATTGCTTTGGTGCTTTTGGTCCCCTGTCTCCACACACTGCCCTACTCACATTTCACACACAAGGATTGCTTCTCACTTTCAAAGCACTAGCAATCGCACCTCTGCCCAAAACACTCCCTTGGCTGAATTTACATCTATCTTAATGATTTTGACAAATTCTAACTAACACTCAAAACTGAACTCAAGAATGTACTTTTCTATGAGCACAGGTTATACAGTCCAGGGCTGTTATTCATGTTTGTACTTCAAAGATGCTCATTCATTTGGGAAAGACATGGTCCACACACACGGAGCCACGTGAGTGACAGTGCACTCAGCACATGCTCAGCATTAGCCTTGCTCACCCCTGAACCAGCGAAAGAGGTGTAGAACAAAGTGCAGATCTCAGAACATACGATGAGATTTAACAAATGCATGTAACTCGAGTAAACAATCTTTCTGGGTGATTCATAGAAAGTTTCCTGCCAACAGAAATTTCCTTCGTGGTCTCAGTCAGTCAGAAAAAAAATTAATTAAATTTAAAAAAACACTGTGCACATTTCTCTTAGCATAGTTAGCATTGTTTGACTCTCTCTTATGCATTTCGTAAATAGAATCTTGTTTTATGTATTTTTATGCTTCATTTCTTTTCCATTTTTTAAATTTTTTTTTTGCTGTTGCAGGCATTGAAATTTATATTTTCTTCTTCTTGATCAATGTTCTATTATGTGCATCAGCTATACATGTGTCATCAATTCTAACATCGTTAGAAATTTTGGTTGATTCCCTTTTTAGTCTTAAATTACTATAGACACTTGTGGGAAGATTGTAATGCATATGTACTTCTACATATGTACTTATCATTGCTGCACAATCTTATGCTGGGTGTGTGCTTAGATTTATGTTTAAAAAAGTAAACTTACTAAAAAGCACATAGTATATTACACTTTTTAGTCATCATGAATTCCATTGTTTCTAGCTTCTCAATATTCTTGCCAATGTTCTTTATAATCACAGTTTCTTAATTTTGGCCACGATTATGGAATTGAAATAATATCTTTTTCTAGTGTCTTTTATTTCTAGTGATATTCACTCAGCGCTTTTTACTTCTACCAGCTTTTTGGCCACTCCCATGCCTTCAGTTTTGTACATGTCTTTATTATTTATATTTAATTCAGTTTTCTTCTAATAAAAACATTGGAAGCCCTTTCTTTTTTTTTAACTGTGGCTGATGAAATCCAGTTCCATTGCCCTATGCTGTATCTTCAGTGCATTTTTGTTGTTGTTGTTGTCATTTTGATTTTGAGACACAGTCTTGCTAAGTCACTAAATTTCTCAGGCTGAGCTTGAACTTGTGATCCTCCTGCCTCAGTCTCCCAGAGTCCGAAGGTGACACACCTGCATTTCTAGGTTCAGCTATATTTCCCCCCCCCCCCCCCC